>SNQJ01S0008053.1:37209-51736 GCA_010110895.2 Picea sitchensis
TGATCTCAACTTGGTTAACATGTGTTTCCTCCTCTTGAAACTTTTCATCTTCACTAATGGGAGGAACCAATGAACACTCTTGAGTATTCAAATATTCACCTTCATCTTCTTGGAACTCTGCATGTGACTTAGATGGTGCAGCTATTGGTTCCGGATCATCTAAGATTGGTCTATAACCCTCATGTTCATCTTTGGGAACTTGATACGATGCACGTTGTGGTTTATATTCAATAACACAGACTTCCTGCACTTCTTTAACAATCGGTAGTTGAAATTCATGGATTGGAATGAAGCCATAGGATGCCATAAAATCCCTTTCCAACTTAATAGCAGCAACCTGGGCCTCCTCCATAGTTAGAGGTTCCTCATTCTTGAGAAAAATACCCAAAATTCCATCAAATGCCTCAAGATAAAAAATCAAAGAACAATCATCATTAGGCCTTATAGTAACAAGAAATTTATAATAATTTTTAGAAAAACGAGCATTAAAATCAGTGACAGTTTCATCCCCATTCTTTTTAATATGAGTAAAAGCATTAATTAAGGAAGAATTGTTTAGCTTATTCGCCCATCTTTCAGTAAAATTATCTTGGAACGAATCCCATCCATCAATGGAGGAATCCGAAAGGGATTTCTACCATGTTCGTGCCTCCCCCTCAAGGGTTGACACAAACATCCACATCCTCATGTTCCACCTCAAAATCATCCAACAATTTTGAAAAAGCATCCAAGTGGTCCTCAACTGATTCTCCTAACCTTCCTGCAAACAAAGCTAAGCATTTAAGCCAATTACGTTCAGGTAAGTCATGAGGATAATCTGAGAATGCAACAAAGATTAGTGGGTCAAAAGAAAAAAATATCCACCTTACTGGTGGCCTCACAGCTGTGGACATATCATTAATCTCATATAGAAACAAGCACAGTTTCTACCCTACTACTAGCTCGAGATGGAAATAAAAAGAAAGATGAATATGTCGAAGATACACTCACCATAGTGCTCGCCGAAAATAAAAAAAAACTTACCTAATAACTCTTACGCTTACCAGCTTCAAGAGGAGTTCTTGGTGAAATGGTAGTCTTTTTCCAGAAATATGTTAGAGTTACTTCAAGCTCGTAACTAGACCTTGTGAGGGAATTGAAACCAAAAGATATTCTTGTGTAAGTCCCCTATGGATTCGTCCCTGTATACCGTGGATTCGCCAGGTGAGTTAGAAAAAATAATAAAAAAAAAAAAATAACTCACCGATTATCATTTTCCAAGGATGGCGTTCCCCAACAATGGGGCCAATTTGTCAACACAAATTTCCACCCTTCAATTGAGCTGATATAACTTGTTATTACAATGATGAAAACTAGGCTAATTAAAGGAGTAGGGCCCCAATTTTCATTGACCAAAACCCTCTCAGTTTAGGCTAGTTCTCACTAGCCTCTGGGGAGAGTCCCTAGGCACAATGAAGCGCCTTGTTGGCTGACCTAAGGTCTAATTTCTGCGTTAAAACTAAAAAATCAGCAAGTTGTTTTGTCTTGGAAAACGTGTGAAAGTAGTCCAAAACAATGAGAAAATCGATCTTATACACTTGGAGGGAACCTGCAAGGTTAGCACAATGAATATAGATTGGAAAGAAGATGAAAACTATTCAAAAATATTGAAATTAACCATGATAAATAGTTCAGAAAATGACATATCAGATTGCAAAATTACCATAATATTGTCAAGAAAAGAGGTTTGAATGAAAAACACACACTTCTTTATTGATCCGCTTACAAGAGAGCTTATTGCACCACACTTGACAAGCCTACAACCAATACCATGACCACTTTTCTCAAGGAGGAACCACTAGACTAGACTAGACTAGAGAACAAGAGAGAAGAGAATGAGAGAGACATTATGTTGCTACTGCAAGAATCGACAAAATAACCAATGGAAAGCCTCCAATATATATCTAGTGAGGGCGCACATCCAAGGGAAGAAGGCAGGAAACATGAGGAGGATAATAATAGGAACTAGGTGCATGATGGAAGCATGTGAAAAGGAAAAAAGCAAAGTAGAGTGGATGTGGAAGAGAAGTAATGAGATAAGTGAGTCTGAGTGTGAGTTTGAATGCATGGAGAGGAGTAAATGCGCATGGAGAGAGGATAATTAGTGTGCCATACTATTTTAAGGAAACGTGAATGGAGTGAGTGGCGAGTTAAGTGAGAGTGATAAAAGCACCTAAGTCAACTGGAGTGAGGGGGTAGGTGAAGGATATATTTAGTTACCACATGAGTGAAGCTCAGTTTAACTCAAGCATGATGGAGACTATACAACTAAACTAATGTGACCCCTTCTCCCATCATTAATTAATTATCACATACTCAAATATTTGGACATATGCACCCTGTTTAGGTGGATGCCACGTCATTTCATAGAGTTGCACATGTTGACCATTGAGAATTCCACTTGGCACTGCATGGATGATGACTGGACCTGCTAAATATAACAGTTGCTAAAAATATCCATCTGGTCCCAAAAATTTGAAGCTTGTCGAAATTGACCCAAACTTTCCACAAATGCTCGACATGACTGGGCGAGCACCACCATGTGTCTACTGCTAAAAATATACACTGCTAAAAATGAAAAATCCTCGCATGTCCATGATATTATACTCATTGCATTTGATTTTCTGTAAGGAATCTGAATCTGAAATCAGAATTGACATGTGAACCTTAGTGCTCAACCTACTAAAAATAGAAAGTCATACAAATTCCCTTGAATTTATACTCATTGATCTTGTCTTTCCGCAAGGGATCCGAATATGCGATCATAATCAACATGCGAGCCATGCTTCTTAACCTGCTTAAAATATTAATATGGGCCACATTATCCTGGAAAAGGTACAAAATACTCTGGATGTCTCAAGTATCAATACTACGCTCTCAGAATCTGAATCTGGGGCTTAGAGTCAAACTTGCTAAAAATAGAAATTTCCTACATGTCACCCAGAAAAGTGTCATCGGGCCTMGAATCCTGAAAGGACTCATACTGTATGCTCAAAACTGCCTCAAATTGTCAAGAGACCCACTCAAACTGTGTCCCCTAAAAATTAGGAACACTTGCATCTCTCTCAAAATGCATGGAAACTAAGTCATCTMTGACTCTGAACCAACCAACCAAGTATTGATCATGTACCTGCCTCATGTGGGAACCAACCTCCTGCTCAGCATAAGTGCTAAACTCTGGGAAAATCCTAGTATGCCAACCAAMATGCTGCAAGCTCTCTCTTAGCCCTCAAGTTTTTCCAGGGTAAAKATCTAGGGGTTAACAATGGYGAGTCAAGGGGACGAGATACACTCGTGGGATGTCGAGAACCATAAGAATCTATGTTTCCATAAAACCAAACTGATTCCTTGTGAGAACTATGCAAGATGTACCAATGATGTTTTGTGAAGTAAGGAAAGTGTACCAAGAGTACCCCTGTAACTGTGTGGAAGGATAAAAAGGCCTTGTAAGATAACCTGTGGTACCAAAGCCTATCCAATGGGCCATGGAGTCAAAGTATATAATCTTCCACTGAAAAATGAAAACTAAGGGGTCTCATCCAAATCTTCTACCTACTACCATTCAATATGTACACTCCTCTCTGTGGTAAATCTGTTGATGTCGACACAAGGGAGAGAGTCACTTAATTAGATGCCAATAACATAAACACATTTCAAGTGAGAAGGAACACCACCAATAATGAAAATGGGTCCTAAGGTACGAGCACAACATGTCACTGTGAAAGATGTTTTGAATTAGAACAATGACAAGGATCATCTAATCAATGCCCAATGATAATCATCCTTGTCAGATGCAAGATAACCGCCAATAAGACTAATGACCAACAAGACACTCTACTTCTGGGTCATTCATAGATAATGTATCGAAGTAGATACAAGATGACTTGTTGATGAGAAGAGCAATGATGTCTCACTTCCCTCAGCACGAAGTGATAACTCAAGAAGATCAAGATGAAATAACCAGGTACCATATCCCTATGTTGGATGAGGGGTGTGACTAACTCGAAGCAGAAGGCTCAGTGATAAGAGATGAGGAGACAAAACATAAGATGACTCAAGACTCTCCTATGTATCCTCAAATTACCCATTATAAAGGCTCAATTCTTCAGGAATGATGAAAAATGGGACCCCAATCCAAACTCTCTCTAATAATCGACACAAAGGCTCGACATGCATAAAATAGACATTCAAATTTTGACTCAGAAAAAGCACTAGTGGAAAACCATTTATTTATGAAAAGAAAGACACACAAGACGTGACCACATGCTAATATAATTAGGAAAAAATCAACGACACTTAAGTAAAGAGTGAAGTAGATAACCGAAGGGAAAAGACACTCCAAGGAAAATGTAGACCGTTGTCCTAAAAATGTAAAAATTAGCAAGAAGGAAATATTTAAATGACAATGCGGAAATGAAAGACAACTATCCTAGACCCAAAAAGATTTACCTCAAAGCTGCCATGATTAAATAATCATACTCAAAGGACCAATGTAACCATGCAACCAAATGATCAGTCCGATGAGAGAGGTCAACAAAGTTAACCTTCTAGGGGGACCCACCATGAAATCTCATATGACCCAAAACTTTCTTGATGTACTTGCTGGTGAATCCATAATTGAAGGGTTTCAGTTGAATGAAGGTTGGTTGGGACTTAGAACATGGTATTTCAACAGTAATAAGCACGATTTCATGAGAACTTAAACTCTTGGAATCTAGTTGTTGAGATAACTCCATCATTCTGAGCTCAACTGGGTCATGGTGAACTCTGATATCCAAGATCTGATCAATATCAGGACCTTGAAAAAAAATATCTAGTTGTTGGACTGTAGGTAGAGTGTAAGGGACATCATCTTCTGGTTGAACCAAAAGTGGATTCTTATACCGTAATGGTGTCTGATCAAGTTGTTCATGGACCACCACTATGATAGGAAAGGATGAAAACTCTTGTTGATTGATCTCAACTTGGTTAACCTTTGGTTCCTCCTCTTGAAACTTTTCATCTTCACTAATGAGAGAAACCAATGAACACTCTTGAGTATTCAAATCTTCACCTTCATCTTCTTAAAACTCCACATGTGACTCAGATGGTGCAACTATTGGTTCCGGATCATCTAATTATATTGGGATATAAACCTCTTGTTCATCTCTGGGAACTTGATACAATGCAAGTTGTGGTTTATATTCAATAACACAGACTTACTGCATTGCTTTAACAATCGATAGTTGAAATTCATGGATCAGAATGAAGCCATAGGCTACCATAAAATATCTTTCCAACTTAATAGTAGCAACCTAGGCCTCCTCTAGAATTCGAGGTTCTTTATTCCTCAGAAAAATACCCAAAATGCCATCAAATGTCTCAAGATAAAAAATCAAAGCACAAGCATCCTTAGGCCTTATAGTAATGGGAAATTTATAATAAGTTTTAGAAAAACGAGCATTAAAATCAGTGACAATTTCATCCCCACTCTTTTTAATATGAGTAAAAGCATTAATTAAGGAAGAATTGTCTGTCTTGTTTTCCCATCTTTCAGTAAACTTCTCTTGGAACGAATCCCATCCATCAATGGAGGCATCTGGAAGGGATTTCTATCATGTCCATGCCTCCCCCTCAAGGGTCAACACAAACATCCTCATCGCCACATCCTCATGTTCCACCTCAAAATCATCCAACAATTTTGAAAAAGCAGCCAAGTGGTCCTCAAATGATTCTCCTAACCTTCCTACAAACAAAGGTAAGCATTTAAGCCATTTATGTGTAGGTAAGTCATAAGGATAATATGGGAATGCAACAAAGCTTAGTGGGTCAAAAGAAGAAAATATCCACCTTACAAGTGGCCTCACAGCTGCGACCATATTGTTAATCTCATATAGAAACAAGCACAACCACTACCCTACCACTAGCTCGAGATGGAAATAAAAATAAATATGAAGATGTTGAAGATACACTCACCATAGTGCTTATCGAAAGAAAAAAAATCTTAAGAACTATTGCACTTACTAACTTTGAGAGGAGTTCTTGGTGAAATGATAGTATTGTTCCATAAATATGTTCGAGTTACTTCAAGCTCTGAACTAGACCATGTGAGGGAATCAAAACCAAAATATCTTCTTACGTAAGTCCCCTGTGGAGTCGTCCATATATCATGTGGAGTCGCCAGGTGAGTTAGAAAAAATAAAACAATTAAACAAAAAGACTCATCGATTGTCGTTTACCAAGGCTGGCATTCCCCAACAACGATGCCAATTTGTTAGCACAGATTACCACCCTCCAATTGAATTGATATAACTTGCTTTTACAACGATGAAAACGAGGCTAATTAAATGAGTAGGGCCCCAATTTTCACTGACCAAACCCATCTCTGTTTGGGCTAGTTCTCACTAGCCTTTGGGGGGGAGTCCCTAGGCACAATGAAGTGCCTTGTTGGCTAATATAAGGTCTGATTTATGTGTTAAACTAAAAAATTAGCGAGTTGTTTTGTCTTGGACAATGTGTGAAAACAGTCCAAAACAGTTATAAAATCGATCTTATACGCTTAGAGGGAACCTACAGGGTTATCACAATGAAGATAGATTGAAAGAAGATGGAAACTATTCAAAATGATCGAAATGAACCATGATAAATAATTCATAAAATGACATATCAGATTGCAAAATTACCATAATACTGTCAATAAAAGAGGTTTGAATGACAATCACACAATTCTTTATTGATCTGCTTACAAGAGTGTTGATAACACCACACTTGACAAGCCTACAATCAGTACTATGACCACTTTTCTCAAGGAGGAGCCATTATACTAGACTAGAGAACAAGAGAGAAGAGAATGAGAGAGAGACTATGTTTCTACTGCAAGAACCGACAAAATAACCAATGGAAAGCCTCCAATATATAGCTAGTGAGGGCGCACATCCAAGGGAAGAAGAGAGGACACATGAGGAGGATAATAATAGGAACTAGGCGCATGATGGAAGCATGTGAAAAGGAAAAAAACAAAGTATGAGTGGATATGGAAGAGGAGTAGTGAGATAAGTGAGTGTGAGTGTGAGTTTGAATGCATGGAGAGGAGTAAATGTGCATGGAGAGAGGATAATGAGTGCGTCATACTATTTAAGGACACATGAATGGAGTGAGTGGCGAGTTAAGTGAGAGTGAGAAAAGTGCCCAAGTCAACTGGAGTGAGGGGGTAGGTGAAGGATATATTTAGCTGCCACATGAGTGAAGCTCAGTTTAACTCAAGCATGAGGGAGACTATACGGCTAAACTCATGTGACCCCTTCTCCCATCATTAATTAATTATCACATGATCGAATATTTGGAAATATGCACCCTGCCTAGGTGGATGCCACATCATTTTGTAGAGCTACCACATGTCGATCTCTAAGGATGCCACTTGGCACTGCATGGATGATGACTGGACCTACTAAATATATCAGCTGCTAAAAATATCCATCTGATCCCAACAATTTGAAACTTGTTGAAACTGACCCAAAATTTCCACAAATGCTCGGCATGACTGGGCGAGCACCATCATGTGTCTACTGCTAAAAATAAACACTGTTAAAAATATAAAACCCTCGCATGTCCATGATATTATACTCATTGCATTTGATTTTCCGCAAGGAATCCGAATCTGCAATCAGAATCGACATGCGAGCCCTGGTGCTCAACCTGCTAAAAATAGAAAGTCATCTGAATTCCCTTGACTTTATACTCATTGATCTCGTCTTTCCACAAGGGATCCAAATATGCGATCAAAATCGACATGTGAGCCTCGTTTCTCAACCTGCTAAAAATTGTAATATGGGCCACAACATCTCGAAAAAGGTCCAAAATACTTTGGATGTCTCAAGGATCAATACTGTGCTCTGAGAATCTGAATCTGGGGCCTAGAGCAAAACCTGCTAAAAATAAATTTTCCTGCATGTCACCTAGAAAAGTGTCATCGGGCCTAGAATTTTGCAAGGAATCATACTGTACACTCAGAACTCCCTCAAATTGTCAAGAGACCCACTCAAATGTTGGGTATATGTTATATTCTTTGCATGTGTGTGTGTGTGTGTGTGGGCGCGTTAGATTCGACAATTGTGTCTGACGATCCTAACTTCCTTCAGTCTTGGTGTCATGTGCGTCGAGCACTTTACTGGGGGGGTCCCAGGGGGGGGGAAGGATTCCCCCCCTAGTTATTCGCATCGTTCGAGGCAATGCCCTAATTTTATTTTTTTGATGGTTTTTGCTATTTTAGCGGATTTTTCTATTTTTAGCGGTTTTCTAAATTAATCCCAGATTAAGGGATTAGAGTTTTGGTATCTACAGAATACCAAAAATATTGTATGTATTGTATTGTGAATGGTGAAATTAATACAATGAAGAGTTGAAATGTGTGACACCGAGGAAGACTGGTTTTCTCTTGGTTAAGGGTTTCCAACGTAAATCTCTATGTATTGTGTGTATGAGCCATTGATTAATTTATGTTTTTCTTAAGAATCTGTATGCATTGCTTTACTTCATAGGTTTAAAACTTACATTAAACTGTGTCTCCTAAAAATTAGGAACACTTTCATCTCTCTCAAAATTCATGGAAACTAAGTCATCTCTGACTCTGAACCAAGAAACCATGTATTGATCATGTCCCTGCCTCATGTGGGAACCAACCTCCTGCTCAGCATAAGTGCTAAACTCTGGGAAAATCTCAGTATGCCAACCAAAATGATGTGTGTTGGCTCTTAACCCTTAATATTTTCCAAGGTTAAAATATAGGGGTTAACACATCCCTCATATACATGTAGGGGATTCTAAGCACTACACTAGACACATCAACTGGTACTACATCTACCTCCACAGTTTCATCAATATAGTTATCACTTATAACAATTTTGATTTTACACTACTTAGTGACATTGATCACATTGGTTGTGCACTTCTCTTTCTTTTTTAAAATTTTGAAATGAGAAGTTGGAAAAGTTGGAATCATGTAATAAAAAATTATATTTCATATAACTTGAAACCATGTACCATGTGGCTTCAAAGTTGGAAAACAATGTAGACTTTTTTTTCAAGAAATAAATAATTTAATTTTTTTTTGAGAAATGTAATAGTATACATAGAACACTACCCACTAGTGAGTAGGTCATCTTAGCYTTTTCATATATTTAGAAATTTTGAAAGGTAACAAAATCAAATCCTTGCATCTTTTTGTATTAACATACTCTTTTTATTTCAAATTTTCTAGGTAGTGGTGAAAGGTAATCTTACCACCATGCACTAAGTCAATTATTATCTTAAGGAAGGGACTTTACAAGCATTTTCCCATTATATACCTGAGAAAATGGTTCTCTCTCAGGAGGAATTCAAAAATGGGTATGAGCGAGAACCCAGGATGAACCAGAGCCAAATGATTTCTAGGTTTGGAGTTTTCAGCGTGGAGGAGGGTGGTAGGTTGTTAAGTTTCGATAGGTTTTAGCTGGAGTCTTCAGGATTTTCTCCTTACTTTATGTTCATTAGTCCCCACCATGAAGATGGAGTCGTTCCCATTGTTCCTGGTTATATTTAACTTTCTCCCACAAACTTGGTTACATAGTGGAGCTTTGTTTTGTTTTAGACTACTAACTTGGAGTTTTGGGGGCTTTTAACTTCGGTTTCTAACACTTCTAAGTTTTTCCAATTTTTAATTCAGTGGGTGTGGCTGGAATTAAATGATTTACATCCCTCACAAATCTCAAAGAAGTTAGCATTTAAGACCAGTAGCTGGACCCATGATTCCATTTAAAGTTGTTTCTTATTGTTGTTCTTGGAAACTGGTCCACTACTAGCGACTTTTGCGAGACGAACTCAGTGGAGCCCAGGTGGCTTACATGGAAAATCCTTGGCAGGCAAGCTTAGAAGATGATGTCAGTGCACTAATGGGTGCAGCTGACGAGGCCCTATGGAAGAGGGCGGGGCTTTTTGCTACTTCAGACTCCTTGGGAGTGGGTACAAACACATTTATTCACTCATCAAACGCTTTGACCTCACAACCTGCTACTCCAAATAGAGGGATTGTAGGCACTTCCCCCTCACTTACCAGCTTTCTTCCTGGGTTGTCTGATAGTCATCTATCTATGGAGAAGGCTACGCCTATGTGTGGTCTGAAAGAGGGTGTTAGGGTCCCAGGTCTACCATGTTCACAGAGTAAGGTGGGAAAGACTTTGGGTACACTTGGGGTAGGTGCAAGCAGTGGAAGGCCAATAAGGTAGTTAAGAGAATGGTTCTTGGGTCGGATATTGGTCTCAGGGAGACCTGTAGGATGGAATTGTGCAGGCTAGTTGGAATAATATATTACAACAATTTGTGTAATGTTTCTCTCCCCGTATGGGTTGAGAAAACATGGGCACCTATTTTAGGCTACATACCTGAGATATTGTTCTTAACCAAAGGTTGGTTAGGTTTCATTTGCAAAACACTGGAAGATTTCTCTTTACTACTAGACAATAGGTGGGTGATTGGAGGCAGTAGCCTGATGTTGAAGTGTTGGAGGGTAGCCTTCGACCCAACGACAAAATAATTTCAACAATGCCATTTGTGGGTTCTACTACCCTATTTACCCTTTCAAATCTGGAATGAAGGTGCCTTGAAGGCTATTGGAAACTCATTGGGTACTTACATTATGGTGTATAGGCAGACCCTTTCGACATTGTCTAGAAAGATTGGGAAAATTTTGGCTGAAATGGATATACACTGCGGGCTTCCATAGGTTATTGAAATTGAATGGAGGGGCTGACGGGTACTACAGAAACTAGATTACCTCAAAATTCCCTTTAGATGTATCCTCTGTCACAGTATGGGTCACCTGTGGAGGCACTGTAATGGTTGGGTTGAGGAAGAGGTGTAAGAAGACACAACAATGCATAGAGAGTTTCAAGGCACCTCTCCAGAAACAGATTTCTTAGGGACTGGGATACTACACTTTTCAACGGAGACTTCTAGCAAGACATATCCTTTGGATACGCTTATAGGTAAGTTAAAACTTCATTGTCCTACTCTTTTTTCTACTTTGTCATTTTGGGAAAGGGATTCTCTGGATTCTTCTTGCTAGATGAAAAATTATACTTCCAAGGATGAGGTGTCCTCTGAGGTGGATAGGGATTTTATTGGTCCTCCTTTAGTGGGTTCAACGCGACAGGTGGACGAGGTTACCTCTGAGGTCGGGTTAGCGGGGGATGATTCTTTAAAGTTTTCAGTGAGTCATTCTCATAAAATTGTAAAGGAGATTCAGTCGAGCCCTCCCTTAGGAATTGTTTAACCTAGTCATCCAGACTTATCCTCTCCATCGAACTTACCTCTATTTTTTGATATTACACCTCTTCCTGGATGTCATGAACCAGATGAGGATGACACTTCCCTTAACGTTGTATTGGATTCCATAAATATGTCCATTCGTGAGACAAACTCTACTGTCCAGTTACCTATTTACTTGGGAAACTTTGTATATGTAAATTCAACAAATGGTGGGGAGGTCAGTTCATTGTGTCAATGTGATGAGGGGGGCGGGAAAGAGTACGCTTGGTCTAGGGGCCTGGGTATTGAATACTCACCGATTAAGACCAGGGGTTCCCGGAAGAAAATGATGGATCTGACCTGTAGATTTTTCATAAGCTAGGTTAAGCATGAATTTTATTTCATTTAATCATTTCACTTAACCGTAAACAATAATGTTGCAGCAACCAAGATCACAAGAAGAAGCACCATGCACAAGAACACAAGAAGTACCCTGGGAAACCCTTCTCAACAAGGGAAGAAAACCCAACCAAATCCTTTGCTATATTCTTCAAGAGAAATACCTCCACCAAGATAAACCCTAGCACACAAGAGGGGGATTCAAACCCTAGAACTTTAGCACCCAAGAGAGGTGCACACCTATTACCAAAGAAGTGTACTTGCTGAAATTTCCAAAATCACAAGAAGGATATGATTCCACAATGGGGATTTTCCCTTTACTTATATTAGACTTGTTATATCAACTGAAGTTGTCTATTGGCTAAACAGGGCCGACCTCACTAAGTTAATATAATAATAATAATTATTATTATTATAATTAATATTAACCATATTAATTATCTTTTACATTTATTATTAATCATATTAAGGTGGGGTCGACCTGTACCCTTACATGAAAATTAGGGTTACAGGCAGGTCTGACTCTTGAACAACATATAGCAAAGGATCTGATACACCCACTAGTGCTCATCCACTAGGGTCACATCCATAGGGATGTCATAGCTTTGGCTCACTGCATTACACAAAAGAACCAAATCTACACATGTTCAATTGTTCTCATCCACATGCACGTCCACTCTATAGATCTTCTTTCCCACTTCCTCACATAGGAGAATCATYTGGATTTTTCTCGTCAACTCTACTACTCAGAGGAGGCTAACACATCATCTTCATTTATGTTCACGTGATGATGCACCCARCACTTTGGGATTTCACACGTTCACCTTGTTCTCAACCACAGGCACGTCCAACTCATCAGATCCCCTTTCCCACTGGATAATCATCTGGAGTTCTTCTCACTCTTTGAATGGAGGAGGTCATCTCTATGTTCCTAGCTCTGTCTCAGGCAGGAACCACATACACTTCTTAGGGGATTTATCTCAGGTTTGTAAGATGAGAGAAAGACTTCACATAACTGTAATGATCCACACCTCACAAGTTTGTAAGTTGGAGAATGTCTCACATAGATGCATTCATCAACACTCCCTCTCATCTAGGGAGACATTATTTATCATGCCAAGTCTCACACAAATGTATTTTGATTTTTGTCTTGGTTGGAGTCATCGAAACTCTCTCTTGACTGGGGATCCATTCTTCACGAAGTTAATTTGGTGAATATATCTGCAATCTGCGCATGTGTAGGAAGGTACTGCATGTGTATGATTTTCCTCTACATCATATCTATGATATAGGGATATTTCATCTCGTCGTGTTTCGATCCATCGGGAAGCACTAGGTTCTTAAGGATATTTACACACAGCTCTTGGTTATCATCATAGGAACCATCTCATGATCAAGTAAATTTGTCAAAATCTTGTGAATCCACATTGTTTCGCACACTCGATGTTATCTACTCTTCCTCTATGGTACTCAAGGCCACAGAGTTTTGTTCCTTGTTGTATTAGTAAACCATGGAAAAATTCATGGTAGAACATCAACCAGATATGCTCTTTCAATACACTGTACTTTTTGCTCGATCTGAATCATCATATCTTGCAAAATCAAGTTCACAGTGGAGGCATATATCAGGCCATATCCAAATGTGCCTCAATATATGTTTTATTGTTGTCTAGTGAGTCTGTCTCGGTTGGCTCATGAAATGAATAGGCATACTCATTGCATGGCATGAATCAAGTCTGGTGTTAACCAAATACATTAGTGATCCAATCGACTGTGGATCAATCTCGTCTAAATCATCATCATTCATTTTCTTCAAATCCATCATGGTGGTTTTTCATTCTGTCATACTGAACTTCTTAAATATTCTCACTGTATGTTTTCCTTGACTTAGGAAAATCTCATTGGTCCTCTATCATACTTATTGTCCCAAGAAGTGGTGCATCATACTCATATAATTCATATCAAAATCAGAAGTCAAAGCTTATTTATATTCAACAACAAGACTTTCTTAATAAGTCATCAAGGTCAGACTCTCATCACCAATACTGTAATAATAAAGGTTTGGATCAACATCACTATTGCTAAAACCCAAACTCATCAAGAATCCATCCATCTGATATAGTTTCTAACTCATAGATGGTACTAGTATGGATGGAAGTGTATCGGGTTTACTGGATCAAGTGTCTCATCATAGGCAACTCCCCCTGTTTGTGAGAAACCTCTAGCTATAGGTCTCGTTTTGTATTTCTCGACACTTTCATTAGCTCTATGTTTGATCTTATAGATACACTTGGAAGTTACCACAAACTTCTCTTCTAGTCTTTGAATAATATTTTATACATCAATTTTAAGGTATATTGGTATTCTTCTGTTATGGCATCTTGCCATACCTGTTCTTTTGTTACTTCTCTGAGACAAGGAGGCTCAACATCAATAAAGTGGATCATGACTGAAGGATAGCTTGAAAATTTATTTTTCTTTCTCGGAATGTGCCTTGAGAGGCTTGTATGTTTCTCTGCCTCTTTCAAAGTGAGTCTAGGTAGGCCTTTTATGCCTTATTGCAATATCTCTAAACATATCAACTGGAGAAACTAGATCAACTGGAATACTGTTTGTCTCCCTTTGGACTGTTGAAGGGGGAGAAGGCATTATCTCACTATCAATCTCCATCTAATATTTTTTGGATCTTTGAAAGGATTTATTTCTTATAGGGACATCGTTTATGCTTTTTCTTGTATGATGAATAAGTATGGTTTGGACTCCCGTACCAGGGATAATGGTCCAAATTTTTGAGATCTCCCATACTAGGAATAATATCCTTTATTTATTT
>SNQJ01S0008053.1:57762-76700 GCA_010110895.2 Picea sitchensis
GTGTTGGCTCTTAACCCTTAATATTTTCCAAGGTTAAAATATAGGGGTTAACACATCCCTCATATACATGTAGGGGATTCTAAGCACTACACTAGACACATCAACTGGTACTACATCTACCTCCACAGTTTCATCAATATAGTTATCACTTATAACAATTTTGATTTTACACTACTTAGTGACATTGATCACATTGGTTGTGCACTTCTCTTTCTTTTTTAAAATTTTGAAATGAGAAGTTGGAAAAGTTGGAATCATGTAATAAAAAATTATATTTCATATAACTTGAAACCATGTACCATGTGGCTTCAAAGTTGGAAAACAATGTAGACTTTTTTTTCAAGAAATAAATAATTTAATTTTTTTTTGAGAAATGTAATAGTATACATAGAACACTACCCACTAGTGAGTAGGTCATCTTAGCTTTTTCATATATTTAGAAATTTTGAAAGGTAACAAAATCAAATCCTTGCATCTTTTTGTATTAACATACTCTTTTTATTTCAAATTTTCTAGGTAGTGGTGAAAGGTAATCTTACCACCATGCACTAAGTCAATTATTATCTTAGAAAGGTAACAAAATCAAATCCTTGCATCTTTTTGTATTAACATACTCTTTTTATTTCAAATTTTCTAGGTAGTGGTGAAAGGTAATCTTACCACCATGCACTAAGTCAATTATTATCTTAAGGAAGGGACTTTACAAGCATTTTCCCATTATATACCTGAGAAAATGGTTCTCTCTCAGGAGGAATTCAAAAATGGGTATGAGCGAGAACCCAGGATGAACCAGAGCCAAATGATTTCTAGGTTTGGAGTTTTCAGCGTGGAGGAGGGTGGTAGGTTGTTAAGTTTCGATAGGTTTTAGCTGGAGTCTTCAGGATTTTCTCCTTACTTTATGTTCATTAGTCCCCACCATGAAGATGGAGTCGTTCCCATTGTTCCTGGTTATATTTAACTTTCTCCCACAAACTTGGTTACATAGTGGAGCTTTGTTTTGTTTTAGACTACTAACTTGGAGTTTTGGGGGCTTTTAACTTCGGTTTCTAACACTTCTAAGTTTTTCCAATTTTTAATTCAGTGGGTGTGGCTGGAATTAAATGATTTACATCCCTCACAAATCTCAAATAAGTTAGCATTTGGCACCAAGAGGTTGGCCTGACCCATTTTTAAAGTTGTTTCTTTATTGAATTGTTCTTGGAAACTGGTCCACCACGCTAGGCTGACTTCTCATGAGATCTAACCTGGAGCCCAGGTGGCTTACATGGAAAATCCTTGGCAGGCAAGCTTAGAAGATGATGTCAGTGCACTAATGGGTGCAACTGACTTCGTAGAGGGCGGGTCTTTTTGCCACTGTAGACTCCTTGGGAGTGGGTACAAACACATTTATTCACTCATCAAACGCTTTGACCTCACAACCTGCTACTCCAAATAGAGGGATTGTAGGCACTTCTCCCTCACTTACCAGCTTTCTTCCTGGGTTGTCTGATAGTCATCTATCTATGGAGAAGGCTACGCCTATGTGTTGTCTGAAAGAGGGTGTTAGGGTCCCAGGTCTACCATGTTCACAGAGTAAGGTGGGAAAGACTTTGGGTACACTTGGGGTAGGTGCAAGCAGTGGAAGGCCAATAAGGTAGTTAAGAGAATGGTTCTTGGGTCGGATATTGGTCTCAGGGAGACCTGTAGGATGGAATTGTGCAGGCTAGTTGGAATAATATATTACAACAATTTGTGTAATGTTTCTCTCCCCGTATGGGTTGAGAAAACATGGGCACCTATTTTAGGCTACATACCTGAGATATTGTTCTTAACCAAAGGTTGGTTAGGTTTCATTTGCAAAACACTGGAAGATTTCTCTTTACTACTAGACAATAGGTGGGTGATTGGAGGCAGTAGCCTGATGTTGAAGTGTTGGAGGGTAGCCTTCGACCCAACGACAAAATAATTTCAACAATGCCATTTGTGGGTTCTACTACCCTATTTACCCTTTCAAATCTGGAATGAAGGTGCCTTGAAGGTCATTGGAAACCCATTGGGTACCTACATTATGGTGTGTATAGGCGGCATCCCTTTCCATGGCTTCTAGGAAAGTTGGTAGAATTTTGGTCGAAATGGATATACAATCCGGGCTTCCGCAGGTTATTGAAATTCGAATGGAATGACGGTACTACGTAAACTAGATTACCTCAAAATTTCGAGTAATCCTCGGTCACGCATGGGTCACCTCATTCGCGGAGGCAATCAGAATATGGTTGAGGAAGAGGTGTAAGAAGACACAACAATGCATAGAGAGTTTCAAGGCACCTCTCCAGAAACAGATTTCTTAGGGACTGGGATACTACACTTTTCAACGGAGACTTCTAGCAAGACATATCCTTTGGATACGCTTATAGGTAAGTTAAAACTTCATTGTCCTACTCTTTTTTCTACTTTGTCATTTTGGGAAAGGGATTCTCTGGATTCTTCTTGCTAGATGAAAAATTATACTTCCAAGGATGAGGTGTCCTCTGAGGTGGATAGGGATTTTATTGGTCCTCCTTTAGTGGGTTCAACGCGACAGGTGGACGAGGTTACCTCTGAGGTCGGGTTAGCGGGGGATGATTCTTTAAAGTTTTCAGTGAGTCATTCTCATAAAATTGTAAAGGAGATTCAGTCGAGCCCTCCCTTAGGAATTGTTTAACCTAGTCATCCAGACTTATCCTCTCCATCGAACTTACCTCTATTTTTTGATATTACACCTCTTCCTGGATGTCATGAACCAGATGAGGATGACACTTCCCTTAACGTTGTATTGACCTATAAATATGTCCATTCGTGGAGACAAACTCTACCGGCCCAAAGCTACCTATTTACTTGGGAAACTTTGTATATGTAAATTCAACAAATGGTGGGGAGGTCAGTTCATTGTGTCAATGTGATGAGGGGGGCGGGAAAGAGTACGCTTGGTCTAGGGGCCTGGGTATCGAATACTCACCGATTAAGACCAGGAGTGCCCGGAAAAAATGACATTATCCGGGACTCAGATTTTTTCTATAAGCTAGGTTGGGCATGAATTTTATTTCATTTAATCATTTCACTTAACCGTAAACAATACTGAAAGAACCAAGATCACAAGAAGAAGCAATTCATGCACAAGAACACAGCAAGCAATTCCCCTGGAAACCCTTCTCAACAAGGAAGAAAACTAACCAAATCCCTTTGGCTATATCTTTCAAGAAATAATTCCACCAAGATAAACCCCTAGCACTACCAAGAGGGGGATTCCAAACCCTGAACTTTTGGTATAACTCAAGAGAGGTGCACACCTATTACCAAAGAAGTGTACTTCAGCTGAAATTTCCAAAATCACAAGAAGGATATGATCCCACAATGGGATTTCCTTCCCTACTTATATTAGACTTGTTATATCAACTGAAGTTGTCTATTGGCTAAACAGGGCCGACCTCACTAAGTTAATATAATAATAATTATTATTATTATAATTAATACTAAACTATATATTAATTATCTTTTTACATTTATTATTAATCATATTATAGGGTCGCACTGCACCTTTACATGAAAATTAGGGTTACATGAATGTTTGATTCTTGAACAATATATATATCAAAGGATCCGATACACCCACTAGTGCCCATCCACTAGGGTTGGTCACATCCATAGGGATGTCATAGCTTTGGCTCAATGACAAGGCACACAAAAGAACCAAATCTACACATGTTCAATTGTTCTCATCCACATGCACGTCCACCTCTATAGATCTTCTTCCCACTCTCACATAGGAGAACTTCATCTCACTTTTCTCACAACTTAATGCCCGTAGGAGGCTAACACATCATCTTTCATTTATGTTCACATGATGATGTTCCCAACACCTTTGGGATTTCACACGCTCACCTTATACTCAACCATGTGCACGCCCAACTCATCGCATCCCTTCCACCTGATAATCATCCTGGAGTTCTTCTCACTTTGAATAGTGATACATTCCTGCAGGTTCCTGAAGCCTGCAGAACCACATACACTCTTAGGATTTCATCTCAAGCTTCAGGTGATGAGAAAGACTCTCACATTAACCTGTTATGTTCCACATCTCATAGGCTTGTAAGTTGGAGGATGTCTCTTATAGATGCATTCATCAACACTTCCTCTCAACTAGGGAGGCATTATTTATCATGCCAAGTCTCGCACAAATGTATTTTGATTTTTGTCTTGTCATCAAACTCTCTTTGGACTGGGATCCATTCTTCACGGTTAATTTGGTGAATATATCGCTAATCAAGGCATGTGTAGGAGTGTATTGCATGTGTACGATTTTTCTTCACATCATATCTCTGATATAAGGAATTTTTTTCATCTCGTCGTGTTTCGATCCATCGGGAAGCACTAGGTTCTTAAGGATATTTGCTAATACATAGCTTTGGTTATCATCATAGGAACCATCTCATGATCAAGTAAATTTGTCAAAATCTTGTGAATCCACATTGTTTCACACACTCGATGCTATCTACTCTTCTTCTATGGTACTCAAGGCCACAGAAGCTTTTGTTCCTTGTTGTATTAGTAAACCATGGAAAAATTCATGGTAGAACATCAACCAGGTGTTCTCTTTTCAATGTTATCAGACTTTTGCTCGACTAACTATCATATCTTGCAAAAAATCAAGTTCATTGGAGGCATAGCACGTGTGCTATCCAAATGTGCCCCAATATATGTTTCTTATTGTTGGTTCAGTGAGTTCCAAGTTCCTTCGTTGGCTCATGTGAAATTAAATAGTGCTACCTATTGCATGGTGCATGAATCAAGTCCGGTAAGCTAACCAACTAAATACATTAGTGATCCAATCGAATACCAATCTCGTTTAAATCATCATCATTCATTTTCTTCAAATCCATCATGGTGGTTTTTCATTCTGTTATACTGAATTTCTTTAATATGTTTTTTGTATATTTTCCTTGACTCAAGATAAATATCATAAGGCCTATATCATACTTATTGTCCCAAGAAGTGGTGCATCATACCTATATCCTTCATATCAAAAACTGGCTCAAAGCTTATTTGGTGTATCCAACAACAAGACTTTCTTAATAAGTAATCAAGGTCAGACTCTCATCACCACACTCAGACAATAAAGGTTTGGATCACTATTTCTAAAACCCAAACTCATCATCAAGAATCCATCCATCCTGAGTATAGTTTCTAACCTTCATAGATGGTACCTAGTATGGATGGAAGTGTATCTAGATACTGGATCAAGTGTCTCATCATAGGTAACTCCCTCTGCTTGTGAGAAACCTCTAGCTATAGGGTCTCTGCTTTTGTATTTCATTAATTTTCATCAGCCTCTAAGGGTTTGATCTTGTAGGTCCTCTTGGAAGTCATCACATACTTCCCTTCTAGTCTCTTTGAATAATATTTTATACATCACACTTAGTATTATATTCTTCATATGGCATTTTTCCATACTTGTTCTCTTGTTACTTCTCCAAGACAAGGAGGCTCAACATCAATAAAGTGGATCATGACTAAAGGATAGATCTAAAATATCTTTTTTTTCTAATGTGCCTTGAGAGGCTCATGTTTCTCCTCTTCAAAGTGAGTCTAGGCATGCCTTTTATGCCTTATTGTAATATCTCTGAATATACTTCAAACTGAAACTATATCAATTTGAATAATGTTTGTCTCCCTTTGACCTGCTGAAGGGGGAGAAGGCATTATCTCACTATCAATCTCCATCTAATACTTTTTGGATCTTTGAAAGGATTTATTTCTTATAGGGACATCGTTTATGCTTTTTCTTGTATGATAATAAGTATGGCTCTTTTGGACTCCTGCATCAGTGGATAATGGTCCAAATTCTTGAGATCTCCCATACTATAGAAATACATCCTTTATTTATTTAAAATGCAATCAACCAGGAAATTTAGAGAGATCACCATTGATTTACCTAGTTGAAGTCAAGGCCATGTCCTTTTAGAGGAAGTATTTCTCCTCACTCTCTCTACCCCTTTTGTAGGTGGATCTGGATCAATGTCATCACTGGAAGCATATTGTCTTCCTCTCATCCTGCTTGGATAGTTCCCTGTACTACTCTGCTCACACCAAGTGACCGAATTTAGAAAATTTTCTTATAGTCTGGACTGGATGAATATTTTTTTATCTTTAAATGTTTGTCTGAAATTTCTTTTGAATTTCCCTCCCTCTCAGGTATGAAGTGCAAGAGCATGGTTTTTATCAAGGGATTCTCCACTCCTCTATTCCTAAGTCTGGGTTTCTCTTGAGTGCAATCTGACCATAGGCGCTCAAAGATTGGTAGAGATTCTCTTCCAATAATACTTTAGTCAGCTATTCCTGTTTGATTTCCCAAGACTGAGAAAGTGGTTAAGACAATTTCATCGCATTCTATCTCCAAGCAGTTTTAATTCTATAATCCCAAAGAGTTGCAAATCATATCATCCCTCTTCATCCTAAGTGCCTCAGCTGTCCATGTGCATCCTCTAGGAGTGTTGTCACTTTCAAACATTCCTTTTGACGTTTTATACATATCATAGGTTGTCTTCAGATTATCAATGCTGTGGCAAGAGACTTTTACCTGAGTAGATATTTTTTCTTCTTGTCATCTTCTTCTTTTCTTATCTTTGTCTCAATATATGTAGTTGTGTTTGGTAGAGTTCTAGTTGTCACATCCAAGAAGCTTTTGATTTCCAGGTGATGAATTTGCTTGCTCCATCAGGCCTATCTTCTACTAATGTTCTATTATTCATTTGACGGGTTCTTGAGAAACACTTGAGCATTCATTGCAATTTAAAAACCTAATGATAAGGTTAAATTAGCAACCTTGGATTATATTGGAATTATGAATGCCAAAAATAATCCTTAATAATGTCACAGGAATATTGGTGAGTTGAAGAGCTCCTTTAATGAATTGCAGGAACCCTAATACTTAATTTTCTGTAGAAATTGGTGAAACCTAGAAACACTAGGGCCAAAAATCAAAATTTCTGAAAATTTCACTTTGAGAGCTTCTAAAGATGCGCTGGAAGAGGTCGTACTATTCTATGCCAAAAGTAGCCTCAACATCCAAGTATTAAGGGCTGAATCACCCCTGAAAGGAAGGCTGCATATTTTCAAAAGTCCTCAGGAGGGTCATAATGTCTCCTCGTTAGGGCAGAGATTCCCAGCATGCTGCAATGGGGCTCCTTTCTAAGACCCATGCTTTGGATTCCATGCTGACTTTCAGGATAGGGAGCAAGCATGAAGTTTAATTCATTTTTAGCATTCTCACTCATCCATAACCAATAATGTCAAGTAACAACCAAGATCACAAAAGGAAGCACCATGCACAAGAACACAAGAAGTACCCTAGGAAACCCTTTCTCAACAAGGGAAAGCCCAAACTAAACCCCTAAGTGTTCTCTCAAGTAGGACCTCTAAATTCAAGATAAACCTTTAACACGCCAGAGGGTGTTCTCAAACCCTAGAATTCTAGCGTCCAAGAGAGGTGTGCACCCTTTACCAAAGAAGTGTACTTGCTGAAATTTCCCAACCCACACAAGAGTAGGATATGATTCCACAATGGGAATTTCCCTTTACTTCTTATATTAGACTTGTCCTATCAACCTAAGTGTCTATTGGCTCAACAGGCTCATCCCTACTTAAGTTTGAAGGGTATACTGTTACATTATTATTAATATTAACCATATTACCTTATCTTTTTACATTTTATTATTAATCATATTAGAAATTTAACTCAGTACCCCTTTACATGACAAATTAGGCCACAGTGCAAAGCAATTAAAACATGAGTATGGATCTTGGAGCAGCACCCACCTTAGTGTCATCTCGGGAACATCCTAGGGAGCTCAGTAGCTCTGCTCAACGTAGTCACACAACAGAACCATTCCACCACATTCACTCCCCATCCACATGTACCCACCTGCAATCTGACACCAGTAGAACTGCCTGGGAGTTTTCTCTGCTTAACTCTGCTCAGAGGAGGTTAATACATTATCTTCATTTTTGTTCATATGATGATGCACCCAACACTTTAAGATTCACACGTTCACCTTGTGCTCACATGTGTAGTGTCCCAACCTATCATCATCTTTCCCACCTATAATCTGCATTCCTGAGTCTCAATTTCCTTTCCTGGAATGGGTAGGTTTGGTGTCTATGTCTGAGCCTGGTCTCGAGAAGTGGCTAAACCAATACACCTTCTTAGGGATTTCTAGGGTTTCAGGGTGATAGAAATATCTCCATAGTCAGAATGATCCAGCCACCTCTTACATGTTTGTGGGTTGGAGGACTGTCTCACATGGCTTGCATTCACCACGTTGTCCAACTTCCCAAAACTGTCTGTCTCACCACCATCAGTAACTTAGAGCACTGAAAACCCCTGCCATGGGTGTTAACATTGATTCCCCCATAACCTGAGAGGGCTCAAAACCCAAAATCATCCCCACTGCTTATTGGATGTGCACACCCCAGTATTTTGTTTTTTACGGTGTTCCTGCCATGGAAACAAAGAGGAGCCCCAACACTCCAACCCCTTTCTGGACCCTTCTGGGTTTCATGTGTGATCATGGAATTCCATTGTAATTTGAGCCAAATCAACCAAATGCATTCTAGTGCCCCACCTCTCCCTCTGGGTGGAATCTTTGTCGATGAAGGTGTATTGAAGAAATAGGATCACTGCTTAACATTCCGTGGCCATGTTCTAAGTTATTTCCTGAATAATGGAACAATGTGCCATTCACATAAGAATCCCTATGAAGCAGACTGAATTCTAACCATTTTGATGGGCTGGTTATGGAGACCCTGACCAAAGGGTTGTCCCAATTCCAGAGAAAATGAAGAACCCACCCACCCACTGCAAAGAGGCTGGATAGGATTCTAATTTCATAAGAGATTTTAACCAATGTGGGCCTTTACAGATCCTGAGTGGAGTACCCCTATGTCTCGTACCACGCCTCAGTTTTATTACAGTTGGAGGACTGGCAAGAACTGCGGTAAATTAAATTCACAAATAGTCATTTGAAAGGATTTTATTAGGTATTGTTCAAGTGGCGTCCGGAACAATCTGAAACACACCTAAGGAGGTAAACAAATGAAGTTAGTCCTAAAACAAAGTTTGAACCAAAGGCCCATACAAAACTTTGGTAAGGGAAGCAAAATGCAGGACTGATGGACCCAGTACCAGCAGCATACAGTTACACCACAAAATTCTGACTTGAGCAGCATCGAGAGGAAAGACACCCCAAAAATCTGGAACAAGGAAAGGGAACAAGTACCCCAAAGCAAAAGAGGTACTTTGACACCCAGTGAGGGAACATTTGATTCAGTGATTCAAACACAAAGCTTTTTCAACCACTTCAATTACGCTGGTGAAATCAAAACATTCCATGGGAGACTAGATGACAATCTAGACTCTACCACCATTCCAGAGGTGCCCAAAGATGAGGCTGTACTACTAAAAAATTTTCTCTCCTGGTTGGCTCAGCAGTTCAACCCCCACTTCTGATCAAGTCGAGTAGTGTGGATTTTCTCCACTTGGGGTTTCACCTAGGAAAACAAGTTTGCAGATTCCCCACGCCTCCCACTCTGAAGAAACCGAAGAGGTATTATCTGTTCGAAAGATAAAAATCCAGGGTCCATGGTCGGATTACTGATTCTGGCAATTTCTCGATCTCAGTTTGGGGAGAACCTCTCTCGTAGGAGTTAAGCCGAGAATCTATATCGAGGGAATTATTATGAAGCCTTGGTACTTTAATTCTAATACCAAAGCAGTCAACCCACTTTTGGACAGCCAATTTCCTTATGTAACCCTCGCAGTAAATTAATTTTAAAAAAATTATTGAACCGATTAAACCTATCCTTTCTAGATCACTCTCAATAGAGCAGTTGGGATTTTTGAAAGGTAGGAAGATCCAAGATGTCATTGGAACATTGCATGAATGCCTCCATAGCATTAAAAAAAGGAAATTAAAATCCCTTGTACTGAAGTTGGATCTATAGAAAGCTTATGATTGCATAAACTAGGATTTCTTATGTTTAACACTATTACAAATGGTTTTTGGACTTCCTACTACCAACTGGATTATGAGCTGTGTCATTTGCTCATCCTTTGTTGTTTTACTTAACAGTAGTGCCACCATTTTTTTCGTATGGTAGAGGTTTATGACAAGTGGTGCCCATTATCCCCTTATTGTTTAATTCCGGTTATGGGTCCTAATCCTATTACCAAAGGAAAGTAAACGAAGGGAAGTTGTTGGGAGCAGATGTCCATAATACAAAAATTTATCCACTCAGCTTTTGTGGATGATGTTTTAATCATGACTAGAGCCACTCAGCAAGAATGGATGGAGATTGATACTCATAAATTGTTCTCTAAAGCATCTAGTCTACAGGTAAATGAATAAAAAACAACTGTTCTATATGAGGCCAATACGCACTGTAGAATTCTAATTCCTTTCAAGACTTACTCCCGTCACCACCGATCTTTCACTGATTCAAATATCTTGTTTATTACCGGGACCAGTCGAGCAAAGTTGAAGACTAGAGCCAGCTATAGCAAAACAGTAGAGACATTGGTGCATAGGTGTATGTGTCAGGTGGTCTGGTATATTTTACCGAACTGCCTGGAAAAAGCTAACCGGTATACTGTAGATGTCTTTGCAGCCATCCCCACCAATTTCCAGAAATTCCAAGTTAAGCAAAATTCAGGTTTAATTTTCTCCGAATGGGAAAATAAACGGTTATTCAGGCCATTATCATCTTTGGTGGGGAAAACTCATCGTAAACCAAATAAATGGTGGATGGGGATTTGCCAATATCTTCCATTTCAACAACTGGATGCTAATACTCTCCCGCGAGTGTTAACGCAGGATGGATTTTGACACAAAGTTATTAAAGATAAATATTTTCCTTTTACCATCGCCATAAATTGGTTCAGTCATACCCTTTCAAAGGTATTAACGCCAAGATTATGGAACAACTTAAAATCGGTCCACTTAATCACACACTGGCTGAGTTGGATTATGGGTTCGAGACATCATGTTGTTCTCGGTAGAGACAAAATTCTAGGGATGGGAGACAATTCCTCTCTCTCTCATACTGTTATTTCTTTTTTAAGACAAAAAAACATTATGTTACTCTCTCAGGCTACATGACAACTTGATCAAGTCTCCTCTACGAGTAACTGGATCAAGAGTAATGAGTTGGGCATTTCGTAATCCGCGCTAATAATCACTCAATAACACTTAATGGTCTTAAGCCCATCTAGTATGCAAGACATGAATTGATGCGGACTGGCTAGTGATACTCGTGATCTACTACCGAAAAATGCATATAGATTAAACACCAACTCGAGAGGTGATGTCGAAGCTTTGCATGGAGGCTAAAAGTTTGAAATGATTATACAACTTAAAACAAAACTATTTATCCGGGTTGGAAAATAAAATTTTAATCCTAGATAATTCCGGCACAGTATAGTTGGGAAGGTCTCAAAAGTCTGCGCCAATTATGAGCAAGAAATTAGAAAATATTAAATGAATCTTTCAAGGCTATACTGCTCATTTACAAAAATCGGTCTAGGAGAGAATGTGGAAATGGTCAAAAGTTAAAAAATTTTGGGAAGTACACCGCCGACCGCTTAAAATCGGACAGAGACAGCCCGCCTCATCATTCTACTGTCGTGTACTGGCTTGGTAACTGCTATTTTCGGTAGTTTCTCCATCTATCTTAGCCGTCTCGTCATCGCACATTAATTTGACGAAAAGGCACTCATTAACTTCAAAAACATATCCCACGAAGCTGCAAAAGGATTTCTCAAGACATTGATGTTAGCGCCTGATGGGGCCGCACAAGCAAGTGGTAAACAATGTAGAGTGGGGGGGGAAATCCAAAACTCGACAATAAATGGGCAGATGGGTTTCTAAACCGTGGGAAGGCAATGCCAAGGAAGCAAACTATTAAGCGATACTAAACATTTATCTTTTCAAAACCTGTGTTCCGGATATTCTAAGGTAGTTATTGAATGGATAACCAACAAAGGAAGACTTCAGGCTTGTGCAATTAAAGAAGGAAGCTCAAAATAAAGGCCCACTAATCACTTTCTCAAGAACGCTTTATATTATTTCCGTGGAATATAATAAGGAGTAATTTTTCAAAACAGCATTACAAGAACCTCAAGGTGTATCATTTCTTTATTAAAATGGAATGTAATTGTAAGTCCCAGAGACTTCACCTTGCATTAGTGTTGGGTCCTTTTTGTTTCAGATACGCGTTACTACGCTTGGATCTTTTTCTTATAGTTCGGTGATAAAAGTATTCTAGACGATGTATCCCTCTACTGGTTTAGTTATTTTGGTTTTTATGCTTACTATTTTGAATCATTGGTCATCTTTGACTTGTGGGGCGATTGGTATATCCAGGTGATAATTTTGAGATCCCGGTGACATTTGCATGCTATGGACAAGAAGATGTAAACAAATTATATTCACTAATATAATTGAGCAATTTTTCTATTAGAAAGTTACTATTGGCATCTTCGGGCAAATACTGGCTTAGTACATGATGATTATATATGACCTTAATGAAGACCTTCAACTTGAATAATAAAGTCAATTATTATCTTAAGGAAATGTCTTTACAAACACTTTCCCATTATATTCTCTTAAGATAATGATTGACTTAGTACATAATGATTATAGATGACTTTGATAATAAATATAACGCTAACTCCAATTAAAATTAAGAGGAACTTATACCACCAAAAAGAAAGAACCTCCATTAACACACTGCAAGGGGATTGGGAATATTATGAGATCATTTGACAATTGCCACAACCTCGAAGTAAAGTTCAAAGTTAAAACATGTCATTTCAAGGTTGTGGAGAATTCAAACCTCTCGAAGTTCAAAATCACAACATGTCATTTCAAGGTTGTCGAGAATTCAAACCTGTCATTTCAAAATTTCGTACAAATTATAATAACAACAATTCTTGATAATGGTTGGCGCTCGCCCAAAAGAGGGCAACAATACATTTGTACAGTTGCAGGAAATCACGATCCCATCATGATGCATGGTCGCAAGGGGTGAATGAAATTTATAGATATCATCAAGCAAAGCAGGTGGACCGCATCAACTGCAACAGACATCATTTACTTTCTCTTCTTCAAAACGTTGTCTCCATCCACACACACTCATTTTGGTGATTATACAGGCCACCATATTTCTATTAATATGAGGCAGATTTCAATGCCCATTACTCATTTTCTGCAGCATTCTCAACATGGCGACCATGCTCATGACCTCATTGTTCTTCCTGCTGCTGCTGCTGCTGCTGCTCCTCCAGTACTCTGTAATAATGTGTAAAGAAAATGATGGAATAGCCGTCGCACTTCACAGAAGCAAAGAGTCTCTGCATGCAGGACTTCATGTGCAGGAGGACGTCGGGGGTTCGAACCTGGACAAAGATTGCGAGAGTCTCGCCAGGATGGTGGAAGCCACCAGGTATCGAGCCCGGGCGCTGAAGCGCGGAATGCACCGTGACCACGGCAAGATAAACAAGGGAAATGAAAGTGCCGGGGAGTCTCTGTACGCTCGCAGCTTCGGAGGTTATTCAATCCAATTCTTCTTGGGCACTCCTGCGCAGGATCTGTTGCTCATCATGGACACGGCCAGTGATCTGGTGTGGGTGCCGTGCACGGGAAATTACACTTGCATCGACTGCCCCGTAGACAGCACCTCCAACGGGGTTTTCCTTCCGAGGATGTCGTCGTCTTTTCACCTTGTAACATGTGCTGATCCAAACTGCCAAGTCCTTTACGGGAACGACACGGAGCTCCTGTGTGGGAATTGTGCAGAAAGCCTCAAGAATTGCTCCGAGACTTGTCCGCCCTATGGGATTCTGTATGGCAGGGGAAGCACCTTAGGGCTTCTCTTGACGGAGACCTTGAGTTTACCAATGGAAAACGGAGCAGGCAAACGAGAAATTACCCATTTCACAGTGGGATGTTCGATAGTTTCATCCCAGCAACCTTCTGGTATTGCAGGATTTGGCAGAGGAGCTCTGTCTATGCCTTCCCAGCTAAGTGAACACATTGGCAAAGATAGATTTGCGTATTGCCTTCAGAGCCACCGATTTGACGAAGAAAACAAGAAAAGCCTCATGGTTCTCGGTGACAAGGCGCTCCCCAATGATATCCCTTTGAATTACACGCCCTTTCTAATCAATTCCAGAGCACCTCCTTCTTCTCAATATGGCGTATACTATTACATTGGTCTCAGAGGGATCAGTATTGGGGGAAAACGCTTGAAGCTGCCTTCTAAGTTATTGAGATTCGACACCAAAGGCAATGGAGGAGCCATAATAGACTCAGGCACTACTTTCACTGTCTTAAACGAAGAAATCTTCAAGCAGATCTCAGGTGAGTTTGCTTCTCAGATCTTATACGGAAGAACTGATGATGTTGAAGCTAGGACTGGTATGGGACTGTGTTACAATGTTTCTGGTCTAGAGAATATTGTGTTGCCTGAGTTTGCATTTCATTTCAAGGGTGGCTCAAACATGGTACTCCCTGTTGCCAACTATTTCAGTTATTTTACCAGTTTTGATTCGATCTGCTTGACAATGATTAGCAGCAGCGGGATCTTGGAGGTTGATAATGGCCCCGCTGTGATCTTGGGAAACTATCAGCAGCAGGATTTTTATTTATTGTATGACAGAGAGAAGAATCGTTTAGGCTTCACTCAGCAGACCTGCAAGACGTTCGGCTGAACAAACGAACATGTCATTTTTCATAGTTTATCTTAATGTCGGATAATGCATCTTGAATAAATAGATTAAATTCTTTGCACGAGGATTAGAGGATTCTTTGTCACAGTAATGAGATTTGTTCAGGTCGTTCTTGGCTAGGCTATTATTTAAACGAGGATAACTATGTAGTAAACAGAATCGTTTTTCAGGTCAATTTTTGGTTCTGAATTCAGTCAGATTTTGACGGGTAGTCTGAGTTTCATATGATCAAAGTTTCATGCATTTCAGAACTTTATGTTAGGGGTTTTGTCTCATTTTAAACCAAACGATTTTCAGGGGTAGTCTGAGTTTTATATGATCAAAGTTTCATGCATTTCAGAACTTTATGTTAGGGGTTTTGTCTCATTTTAAACCAAACCAGATGTTCAAAAAATCATCAGAAGCAGACCTGTTTTTTGGTCCTGAATCCAGTCAGATTTTCGGGAGTAGTCTGAGTTTCACATGGCTCAAAGTTCCATGCATTTCAGAACCTTAAGTCAGGAGTAGTCTAAGTTTCACATGGATCAAAGTTCCATGCATTTCAGAACCTTAAGTCAGGAATTTTGTCTTATTTTAAACCAACTCAAATGCTCAAAAAATCTATCAAAATTCTTAATTGACCAAAAATAAAAAATAAAAACACCTAAAAACCTACTTGAAAAATAACTCTGAAAAAATTACTCTCTAATTAAGCCACTCCTTATTTAAACTCCAAATTTGATTATTGATACATGCAACCGCAACCCCTTATTAAAATATTGAATATAAAAACATAACCAACAACTTTCTTTTCTTCAATTAAATACTTAATCATGATGAGCCACTTGGCTCTTGCTTCCACGTATTTCAATTCCATATTCAAAATATTCCATATAAAATTCTGGCATTCAGTTTTTTCTTCGAAGTACTTGATTGTCATGAATGAGGGACACGTCACACGACTATATCTCAATTCCACAATTTTCTTCAAAGGACTTGACTGTGGAGACACAATCATTTGCTCAATTCTGTAAAATATGGGACTTGAATTAACACGCCTCACTTTTCCTAACAAAATGATGCTCGCTATGAGGAGATACACTTTATCATAGCATAGGAGATTCACCCCAATACCGGGTCCATGTCTATATAACATAACATAATAAAAAATATATATATGTTTGAATTTGTTATGTTTGGATTTATCTTAACTTCAATTAATAGATCACCAAAACAATGTAATGATTATAGAAGTAGTAATATATTATAAAATATATTAATATCTTTTAATACTTTAATATTAATGAAACTTTTAATTGTTTTTCAAGTTTTACACTTTTAAAAAATGTTTTTACTTGAAAAGATTTAATTTCTATCAATACTCGATAAATCTAAAGTTAAAATGTTGATAGATCTAAGATTTAAATGAATCAATAGTTGATCTAAGATTAAAATGAATACAGTTATATACAGATCTAAGGTTAAGATGGATTTACAGTATATACCAATTTGGTATATGATTTTAGCTTTACATTAAAATAATAATTATTATTAAATTTAATGTCAATTTAATTTAATCTCACAATCATATAACTTAAAAAAAACTTCCAAAATCCTAAACTTTCTTAACTAAATAATTATAAATAAAAAATCTTTACTCCATACCCAAATAATTATATTAAAAAAAAAACTTTGCTCACTAGACATTTTTTTAAATCAACATTGAATCATGTACTTAATAATATGTACTTAATATGTACTTAATAATTAAAACATAATCTTGCAATTTGGTTCCAGAATTATTCTAGCCACATTAAACAACTTAGGTTCTCAGTGCGCATTTCAAACATTATATTTATGTATTTTTTCACCATCTTCTTAACTTATAAAAGTTCAATTGTGCACTTAATCTATATTTAATAATTAAAACATAATCTTTGAACCCATAATCTTGAAATTTGGTTCAAAAATTATTCTAACCACATTAAACATCCCATCTTAGGTTCTTAGTGGGCATTTTAAGCATGATATTTATGTATTTTTTTACCATCTTCTTAACTTGGAAAAAGTTTAAGTTAAGAAATATGTCCAAGCATGAGAATGAAGACAAGATATTTTATATTTCTTAACTTATAAAAAGTTTAAGTTAAGAAATATGTTCTCAATGATCTCCGTTTTAGTTCCTTGGATTTGATTGACTCTATCCAGTTTATAGAGCTACAAGTTTGAGCTTCCCTCCTCACAACTCTTTTTAGATCTTGGGTCCCCTTTCTGTTTAGAGGACGGTTGTGGTTGTTTTTTCCCCTTCTTAACTTATAAAAAGTTCAAGTTAAGAAATATGTCTAATTATGAGATTGAAGAAAATTTTTATTTTTTCACCATCTTTTTAACTTATAAAAAGTTTAAGTAAGAAATATGTCTAATCATGAGATTAAAGATAAGATATTTTAAATAAATAAATTATGAAATAGTTTTACAGAGTGCTTTAGGGTTTAGGGTTTAGTGCAATGCGTCGCACCAGGGGGTTAGGGTTTTAGGTTTTTTCGTGAGCTGAACTAGAGTTGCAGATATTGAAGTTTTCGGAGTTTGGTTATAGCACTCAACAAGACGTCTAGATTTTAGCTTTGAAATGGATCGAGTTACTATTTTTGGTAACTGGTAGTCAGCTGTGACTGAGGTGAGCGAATCCTGTGGTTTCTAGGTGGTTGGTTGACAACCATTTATTTATTACACATGCATTACACCCTTAAAGAGTTTCCGGGGAATTGGATGTTATATTAATTTTTTTGGGGGGAAGAGCTCAATGGAGCCTAGGTGGCTAGCCATGGTCACTAGTCTTCAGACAAATTTGGAGGCTAACGTCAACACATTGATGAATGTAGCTAACTAAGCGCTTTGGCAAGAAGAAGGTCTTTTCGAGAAGGTTGATTCTGTGGTTGTTGGTACTGACAACTTAACTCATTCGACCGTAGAGAACATTTTCCCTCCGAGCTCTTGTTCTTACCTTAGCTCTGGTCTAGCTTCGTCATTTGAAGCATTCCTGCTTGATCTTTCAGGGGTTTCTCCGACTATTGAGAAATGGTGTTCGTCACAAACACGGGAAGAGGTGTGTAAGGTGTCGTTTTACTCTAACTTGCCGAGAAACGATGGAAAGGGGGATGGAAAATCTGGGATCAACACAAAATTGTGGAAGGATAAAAAGGTGGTTCATAAGATGGTTCTGGATCAGACATTGGTCTCGCAGAGACTTACAGATTGGCTCTTTGTGGTTTAGTTGGGATACTCTCTTACATGTACTTGTGTAAGGTATTTCTTTCGGACTGGGTGGAACACACCTCGGGCCCACAGTTAGGATATGTCCTTGAAATAGTCTTTTTAACCAAAGGATGGTTTGGGTTTATCTGTAACTTGCCAGAGGACTCGACCCAGCTCTTAGAACATATATGGGTGATTGGTGGTTGTAGTTTAATGATTAAACGATGACGAGTCGCATTTAACTCGGAGACGAAATATTTCCAACAACGTCATTTGTGGGTTCTCCTCCCTGGCTTACCCCTACAGTGATGGAACGCGGGAGCATTGTAGGTGATAGGCAACTCTTTAGGTTCCTCCATTTCTTTATATGAGTCTATTCTCTCGGCACCTAATAGGAAAATGGGTAAAATCCTAGTGGAGATGGATATCCATGGTGGCCTTCCAGAACTCATAGAAATAGAATGGAGGGGCCGGAGGATTGTCCAGAAGTTGGACTACCTTGGCATCCCTTTTCACTGTAGCAAATGTCGCAATATCGGTCATTTGAGGAGAGATTGTTCGGGTTGGTATGTAGAGGAGATTTCTGAAGATACGACACTTCACAAAGATAATGGTGACTCAACCTTAGAAGATGACTCAACTTGGGTTGGTACACTGTACCCTTCTTTGGAGTCACCACAATCGTCAGAACGAGATGATTCATTTTCTAGTAAGTTAAAATTACATTGCCTGGCTCTGTATGCTTCTTTAACTTTATGGGAGAAGGAATAACTAAATGCCTCTCGTTTGCTGAAAAATGCTTTCTCCTCTGTGGAGTTTCCCTCGGGGGTGGTTAAGAAGGTATTAGAAAACAACCCTTTGGGCTCTGATTTACTAGTTAATAGTGTTACTTTTCCTTCTGGGGTAA
>SNQJ01S0008053.1:82851-101598 GCA_010110895.2 Picea sitchensis
ATAATTATTTTTAAAAAATGAAATGAGATAAAATGTTTTGTTATATTTTCAAAGAATTAATAAAAAGAAGTAGATGATGCAATGCAAAACTAACATATTAAATATTTTTTAAAATATAATATTTTCAAAGAATTAATAAAAAGAAGTAAATGATGCAATGAAAAACTAACATATTAAATATTTTTTTAAATATTAAAAACAAACATTAAATAAATAAATATTTTTCTTATATAAATTATAACATAAATTTAAATACTTAAATTTTAAAATTGTGTAATATTTTTAATTTTCATTACTAAATTTACACAAAATATATTTAAATTAATAATTATATTAATGAATTCACCTATTATTCATTCACATAACATTAAAAAATTATGATTTTTTTTATAAATTATAATATAAATTTAAAAACTTAAATTTCAAAATATGCAAAATTTATTATTTTCCTTACTAAACTTACATTAAAAATATATTTGATATATTTATCAATGCATGTATTTTTCATTCACTTAATATAATATCATAAAATTATGATCATGATCATGATGATGATTAATGTCTACTAAGACCAAATTGGTCTATTATATCTTAAGAGGGTAAGTGATTACTTATGATTTTTTAGAATTTCGTTTTTGTGCTCGAAAAACATTAAGAGAAGCTTTACAAGATCACCATACTTTTGTTGAGTTAAGAGGTTACGAAGGTTGGTAGTGTGACTCATATTTTGAAAATAAGATCTAATATGGGTATAGGCTAGACAATCTAAGAGAAAGTGCTTTTCATCTTCAACCTTCTTAGTGTCACAAAGGTGACACACTCTTTCATCCCATGGTCTTTTAGGAATCGACCAATGCCCAGTTTCACTATGGAGCTCGTGAGAATTTGTTCTTATCTTAGCAATGCTTATTTTTTTCTTCACACTTGGCAAAACAGATAGATAATTTTGATCTTCTAGATTAGGGTTGATTACATCCTTATAATACCTTAATTTTCTTTTTTCCTCTAACTCTTTATCACACCACATTTTCTCTGTAAATTTCGATTTGACGTTTTTTTCAATAGTATCTTTATTCTGCAAAATGGTGTCTTCCATGATTCCCCAATAGTTTAGCCAAGACTGGGCATCTTTATGCCATCCTTGCTTGAGTCGATGGTGGTTATGACTCGATTTTGAAGCAATTTTAGGAAGCCTATTGTCTTCCATGTTGTTTAACTTGTTCTTATACATTAGGTATCGAGTAATAGCCATGCTCTCAATGGGGGAGAGGCTTGTTTCTAAGAGGAGGATGGGATAGGATGTATTTCCTTTGAGCTTATAGGTTACAAAATTCCTTTGTATTTGCTCTATCTTTCTCTAGGATTCACGAGAGATCCTACAGCCCCAGACTTCACATCCATAAAGAATAACATGTGTAAAACGATTCTCAAAGAGGAGTTTCTTCTTATCCCAACTCCAAAGATCAACTGATTTACAATTGTTTTCAAGCTCATAATAAGCTTTCCATCCACCAATAATCCTTTTCTCAATGCTATAATTCCAATTGAGCTTGTGGTGAATATCAATTCCAAGATATTTGTATGAAGTCACTTCCTCCAAGTTGTTGTTCTCATATACGAAGATATTATAAGGGACCTTATTGGATTTAATAATCACAACCTTAGTCTTATTAGTATTAACAACCATACCCATATTGGAGTAAAAATCCTTGAGGATTCTTAGTTGGTTTTCAAGATCATGGGGACTCCTTGTTAGATTTTTAGCTCAGGAGGTACTCCGCATGTTTTGTCTTGTATGCGGATGTTACCTTAATATTTACACTACCATGCACTTAACTTTGTAATAGTTTTTATAAAGTTGTTTAAGTGGTTCTTTTATTAAAGTGACTTTTTAATAAAGTGTACCTTCTATTTTTAAAGTGACTTTATTTTCATAAAGCACTTATGTAATAAAGTGAAATTCACTTTAATTTTAAATGAGACATTTTGGAGGGAATGAATCATGACCCTTGATCTTGAAAATGGCAAGATCTAATCTTGGCCTTTGGATCTAGGGTTGGGAAGGTGAAAAGACACTTTTGGGGGGGAAAATGTTATTTTCGGGTTATAAAAGAATGCATTGGGTAGTGTGCAAGACATGTCGAATGTTAAGAAACGACATCGGGAGGAGCGTTAGAGAGATTTTTTGAGTATGCTTGAGAGAGGAAAGTGAGAAACAAAGAGGGCACGTTTTTCGAGGAAAATGGGCACGATTATCGAGAAAATTTTTCTATGAATTTTTGGCCGAAATATTTTTCTGTTGTGGGAGGCCGTACTGTATGGATATGTATAGTTCGTACATTCCATACAATCGTATGGATTTGGCACAAAAATCAAGGCAATTTTGGCATGATTTTCGAGGCGATTTTTAGATTTTCGGTGGTTGTTTTTGGGTCATACGAAATGGTCCGTACAGTGGACTGTGGCATGGAAAACGAGGTATGGAAGAGGCTGGACAGCGGTATAGTTTTGGCACGAAAAATGAGGCAGATTTATGTGGGACAGATTTGGTGTTGTGAGGTATTTTCCTTGGCTGGAAATGTTGTTTTGCTGCTGATATGTACTTTCCTGAAGCTGAATAATAAAACTTCTCTCTCTCTCTCGTTGGGTTTCCCCACATTGGGGTTTTCCTTGGCATTTGCCTAAATTTCTGCGTGTTATGGGTTGTTGTCCACTGTGTATTTCCGCTGCATATTTTGCTTAGCAGTGTGTATTTCTGCTTATGGAATTTTCTGAATGTGGGTTTTATGCATTTCTGAAATTTATGAAGACAATTATCTCTAGGTTGCTAAGTGTTTGACAAAATATTATCTTGCTGATTTTTGTCATTAAAAATCTACACTCTGTTCCATAAGAACAATATCATCAGCATAAAGAAGAAGATTGATGACTATAGCAGTGAGAGTAGGGGCGAAACAAGCTGATTTTTCCAAGAAATCTTCTAACTTGACAATGTATATGCCAAAAAGGGTAGGGGAGAAGGGACAACCTTGTTTGACTATGATATTGCAGTTAATCTCTTTTGACTAGCCCTCAGTGTTTTTAAACTTAGCAATAACGTTCTCATACATCCTTATTGCAACAACCCTCAACTTGAGAGACACTTTTATCTCTTCCAACCTATTCTAAAGGTTTTTCCTAGGAACCATGTCAAAAGATTTTCTAAAGTCGACAAAACAACAAAAAAGAATGGTTTTAGTATTATGGAACTCCTCTGCAATGATCCTAAAGGTAAAAAGATGGTCCACAATTGAATGATATCTCCTAAACCTGGCCTGGCCTTTAGCTCTTTTACCGTGACTTTATAGCCAAAGGATAATATTCTTTTCTAAAATAATTCCATAACGCTTGGATAAAATCGGGCTAATCATAATGGTCCTATAATTAGAGGGAATGTTTCTATCCCCATTTTTAAAAATAGGAACAATGAGGCTTTACGTCCAGGGTTTAGGGAAGCCCTTCTTGACTGCTAAATTGAAGAGATTGTGTATGTGAGGGATAAGGATAGGCCCTCCAAATTTTAAAAATTTCAGCTTGGTAATCTTCGATGTCCTTATCTTTCCCATTTGCAAGTTGCTTAACCCTGAAATCTATGTCATCTAAAGAAAAAAATTCATCCTTTGTAGGGACAATAGGAATGGTGTCCATGGCATTAGGGAACTCATAAAGAATTTAAGGTAGGAATTACAGTCCCTTAAGGGAATCCTATTATTTTCTTTAGTATTGCGGTTTAGAATTTGGCTCCAGAACTTCTTAGGATCCAGATTATATAGTTGTGAAAGTTGCTCTTGCATATTATTGATATAGTACCTTTTTTTCCTTTTAATTAGGGCTTTGTACGTATTGATCTTATCGACTTTTAAGGACTCATTAAAAACATCCCTAATGGATTTCCTAGAAATTTTACATTCTTTATCATACCAAGGGTTGGTCGTTCTATTATTCTTTTTATAGGACACTCGAAAGAAAACTTCTTAATAGAATTGGAAAGGGTAGTTGTAAAATTATGATAGAGTTCTTCAATTTTGTCCTTATAAGTTAGGAGATTTAATTTACAATTTAAATTCTTTAAGAAAATTCCAACTTTACTTTTGTCAAAGCATAGATTCTTTTGATTATCAGAATTCTCTTCAATGGCGCTCATATGCATGAAAAAGTTTGTATTTAGGGTTAAAGGTTTATGATCAGAGTCAGGCTCATGGTCATTTAAAAGGTCAAAAGTTTCTATTTGGTTGGAAACGAGGATATCAAATATCACATAATCTACAACACTACTGCCTAGTCCATGAATACAAGTCATTTGGTTGGAGTTTGGCCACTTCATTACTCCATTGAAAATTATTAGGTCTTGAGAGATGCAAATCTTGACCAACTCAGTACCAAACAAATTCTCAATTAGGTTTTTAGAGCTTCTTTTGTAGCTATTAGATAAAACAAGGTCTTCATCTAGCCATAAAGGATTATGGTTGGAATCAATACTTAAAAGAGTAGCTTGTTTAGTTGTAGTCCTAGCATTAAATTCTCCTAGCAGGAGGATATTACCTTCATTTTTCAAACTATAAATATCTTGTTCTAAATTATTATAGGGAAAATTGTTATCTAGATTGTTTTTCTTATAAAAAGTAGAATTAATAGGTGCAAAATAGAAAATTTCTATATACATATTCTTAGCATTGGTGTCTAAAATTTCTATCCAAATGTACTGATTGAGAGGGTCAATCTAATGAAGTTGAATGTGAGGAGAAATGCACTTTCTAATATAACAAGATATGACTCCTATCCCTCTATGGTGGGATTTTTTGTTCCATGCCAACCATAAGAAAAATCCTTCTATATTAGGGACATTAGACTCCTCATGCTCCCATGTTTCAACTAGACAGATAATATCAATATCACTCGGGATCTAACTTATCATAGGATCTTTGCGCCATGGAAAGCCATGACAGTTCCAAAAAATGATCAAGAGTGTTCCAAATTCCTATTTATTATTATCCTTTTGGTCTCTATCCCTAACAATATCTTTTTGATTTCTAATTATTGTCCATTTTCTTTCTTTCCTAGCTTCTTTTACCTTTTGAACTTCCTTCCTTAATTCAGCTTGGTCTTCGGGAGTGAGGTCTTCATTTATAAATATTCTCGACCCTTTTAAGTTAGGAGATTTACTAAGTATGCTATATTTATGGTCATTACAACTTACTTTGACACAGATCAACCTATCTTTGTGATCAGTTATTTTTCCTAGCCTCTTTGTTTCTATGAGGTAAGTTGTATCAATTTGTGATTTATTATTTAATTCTTCTTTTACTATTGCTAGTGTATCCTCCTCTTGTTGTTATTTTGTACCAAAAATTATGAGGTTCAAAGCTCTTTTGTTACGCTCATGGTCCAACTCAATTAGCTTATCCATTTCCTCTTTGATGGGTTTGATATCCAATTTGTTTTCCATATTATTGAGGTTCAAATTGTTGGTTAGTTTTTCTTCTAGATCTTTAATCCTATCTCTCAAGTTGTGATTTTAGTGTTGGTTTTTCGATTTAGGGTTTCCAGTATAAATCACAGAGTCTTTTGATATACACAATTTATGCACATATAGCAGCACATTTAGGGTTGAGTAACTATTTTTTCCCTTTTAGGGAAGGAACCTTTTCTTATATCATCGGTTGGGGTTTCTCCATTGTCCATGCCTTCCATATAGAATACCATCTATTTCCATGGTTAGTTGGGGTTAGTTATTTCTAGCCTCAACAATAGCACTTAAGATGTATTGGAGACTCCACTATTGAATTTTTTTTTGTGTACAATATCTCGAGAAGTTTTAAGGAGGTCGAATATCTAGAGGAGGGACCCATACTGTCCCGTTTTGGTTGTGGACTTCACCAAATAGGAAGTCAAGATTTGGAAATTTTTTAATGAGGTCAGATATATGGAGGAGGAACCCTTACCATCTCGTTTTTGTCATGGAGTTCACCAAATAGGAAGCCAAGGTTTACTTTCAAAATGATTACAATTTCTCCATTAATTGGAGTAAATGGATGACTAGAGTAGGCAATCTTGTGAAAGGGTGTAATACATACAAGTATCGTACAAAAAATCACATTCTATGAACAAGATCAGAATAATCTATGTAGTTTCTCTCGGTCTCTCTGGAACTTCTCTGCGGTTTTCATAAATTGTTTTTGGCTTCTTCAACCCGTTGAGCAATTGGACATGTGAAATGAGGTGAGTCACTTTTTACTTTGATTCAATTTTAATTTAAAATATATTTATAATTAAAGAGATTTAAATATTTTTTATTTATTTTTTATTTTAAGTTTCATAAGTAAAAGTTGATTTGAGAGATAATAATTAATATCATTATTATCAATTAAAAAAAATTATTTTCCATTTTTAAAGTTAATCCAAAATAATAATTGTTACATTTTTTTCTCTTCTTTTCAATATGAGCACTCCACCACCTATTCCAAAAACTCATCCTAATAGGGGGAGGCCCCCCAAAATCACCCTAGAGATCCTTTATGATTATATGGAATCAGTAGAAAAAATGAGAGAAGAGAGAGATGCCAAAATCCAAATAGAGTTAGAATCATTAGAAAAAATGAGTGAAGAAAGAGACGTAAAACTCAAAATAGAGCTAGAGGCAATGATTGATAAAAAAATTAAAGATATAATTCAAACTCAAATAAAGGATATATTCTTACAGTTCAAGAGTGAATTGCAGATAATGAAGGATATGATTCAAGAAATGCAAAAACATAAACAATCAACTAAGGAAGGAGGGGTTGAAGAAAATCACAACTTGAGAGATAGGATTAAAGAGCTAGAAGAAAAACTAACCAACAATTTGACCCTCAGTAATATGGAAAACAAATTGGATATCAAACCCATCAAAGAGGAAATGAATTTAAGCTAATCAAACTGGACCATGAGCGTAAATAAAGATCCTTGAACCTCATAATTTTTGGTATAAGGAACACCAAGAAGATGATACACTAGCAATAGTAAAAGAGGAATTAAATAATAAATCACAAATTGATACAACTTACCTCATAGAAGCAAATAGGCTAGGAAAAATAATTGATCACAAAGATAGGTTTATTCGTGTCAAAGTAAGTTKTAATGACCATAAATATAGCATACTTAGTAAATCTCCGATCTTAAAAAGGTAAGGAATATTTATAAATGAAGACCTCATTCCCGAAGACCAAGMTGAATTAAGGAAGGAAGTTCAAAAGGTAAAATAAGCTAGGAAAGAAGGAAAATGGACAATAATTAGTAATAGAAAAGCTATTGTTAGGGATAGAGACCAAAAGGATAATAATAAATAGGAATTTGGGACACTCARGATCCTTTTTTTGAATTGTCGTGGCTTTCCATGGCGCAAAGGTCCTATGATAAGTTGGATCGTGAGTGATATTGATATTATATGTCTAGTTGAAACATGGGAGCATGAGGAGTTTAACGTCCCTAACATAGAAGGATTTGTCTTATGGTTGGCACAGAACAAAAAATCCCACCGTAGAGGGATAGGAGGCACAACTTGTTATATTAGAAAGAACATTTCTCCTCACATTCAACTTTATAAGATTGACCCTCTCAATCAGTACACTTGGATAGAAATTTCAGACACCAATCCTAAGAAGATGTATATAGAAATATGTTATTTTGCACCTATTAGTTCTACCTTTTATAAGAAAAACAATCTAGATAACAATTGATCCTATAATAATTTAGAACAAGATATTTTTAGTTTGAAAAATGAAGGCAATATCCTCCTGCTAGGACTGCAACTAAGAAAGCTACTCTTTTAAGTACTGATTGCAACCATAATCCTTTATGGCTAGATGAACACCTTGTTTTATCTAATAGCTACAAAAGAAGCTCTAAAGACCTAATTGAGAATTTGTTTAGTACTAAGTTGGTCAAGCTATGCAACTGTCAAGACCTAATAATTTGCAACGGAGTAATGAAGTGGCCAAACTCCAACTAGATGACTTGTATTCATGGGCTAGGTAGTAGTGTTGTAGATTATGTGATATTTGATATCCGATATCCGATATAGTGTTATAAAGAAGAATTATATTATTTTATATTCCGTTAGGATATCAAAAAGTAGTATTATGTAGACTTCACTAAATATAGCTTCCAAACATTCCATTAAGTAACGAACATATCATTTTTCTTAGTATGTCATAATGGCAAATAATCCATTTTGAATATATAGATGAGTGTCATTTTTCAAATGTGGCGAGTAAAACCCGTGTTTGAAAATCATGTTAAATTTGGCTGAGTAAAACCTTTGTTTGAAGAATGTGTCATCACAAATCATGGGTTTCTTTGTCAAAATAATATATATTTGATTACTTCATTATATTTGAATATCTTTACTATAATACTTCATTATATTTAATTTTTGATGTATTTTATTATTTTATTTATTAAAATACTAAAAATGTTTTTATTTTATTTTATTTATTAAAATATTAAAAATAGTTGTGTCGGTACTCAAGGTTTGAAAACCACATGCGCATCACAAGTCAGTAATGTGTGCGTGCTAAGACAAATGCATGAAGCAATGCCAAGGTTCAGAGTTTGCGTTAGAAGATTTGTTTGGGTGCACCAAAGCCATTTTGTATTGCGCTCTACGCGTACCGACCCAATCCCAATTTTGTATTGCACACAAGAACATAAAAGAGAGTGCATGTACTCTGAATCTGAGTGTATCTTTAAAAAATCATTGTAATTTATTGTGTAACAACCTGACTAAGCATGGTCAAGGTTATGGATGAATTCACAATTTAGTTATGATTTCCACACTCCACAAAATATATGGGGGGACACATGCAGATATATAATGGGTTGGGATTTTTGAGTAAGGAGAGAGTTCATCATTGCAAGAGAGAGTCAACTGGGATGGAGAGAGAGTTCCAAGTTTCGATGTATCTATGTTTACATTCTACTTTATAGTAATATGTCAATAAGCTATGGAGGAATGAATGAATGATTTATCACTAGGTTTATTGTATGTTATGTCCCTTCACATCTCACACAAGACTAATGGTCTCCATGATTCTCGTGGCATCTTGGGTGAGAAATTCTTCGGTCTTCGAGTGAAGAATGAATATGCTAACACCTATGGGGTTTTGTTGGTAAAATATTAATGAACCCTAGGTATTTAACCCCCCAACAAGAGTAAAGGCCAACAAGTTTCCTAAAGGGATTGGATCCATTAGTGAGGAGCAAGGATTTTATTCACCAGTGGGCAAGGTTTGATTCCCACGAGGGCTTGAGGTAGTGGTCGAATTTGTGGTTGCAACCAAATAGATTATATTAAATGATCTCGTGACCTGTGCACACATAAGTGGATCAAAGATCGCCCTCATATGATTCAAATTTTTAAGGGGTGACAGGAGTGGAAGGGGTCTTGATAGATCCTGATGGAACAAAGAAAATTTATTTTCCATGGGGACTAGGACTTGCCTCCAACAACCGAGAAAAATATATATCCTTGTTCACGAGGTTAAGATTATCAAACATTGAAATGGTAAAAAAATTGGTGATTTTGAGGGACTCATAAATCATAATTAAGACGAAAAAAGATTGTAAAAATAATGAGTGAAAATATTTGGACACTTTAAGACTCCAACAAGAGATCGTAAAATTTGAAGAGGTAACCTTCTACGAGATTCTCATAGGAAATAACGATATGAAGCTTATAACCTTTTTCCGTATTCTTATAGGCTTGTTAAAGAAGCATCATATATGAAACAATGCGTTCTCCACAAAAAAAAATGGAGAAAAGGAGGTCTACTTTCCCTAACACCCACCTCCATGATTCAATCTTTGTTAATGAGAAAAAAAAATGGGTTTTTCCAAGCCCATATTATTTTAATTTTTTAATTATGCCTCTTGACACTTATGAGGAAACCTCGATGCCATATGTCAAGTCAATTTTTTCTCCACCTTCCTCCCAAGAACATGGGTTGTATTTTGATTAAAATCCTATACTTGGCCCTCATTATTCAACCCATCACGAAAACAATTTCTAAAGGTGGGATTTTTGGGATCCATGCGAGGAGTGTGCTCCTTTCGATTTCTAGTTTGTCACCCACGAATGATCCATTCATGAATTGGACAGGGTTATGTTGTTGGCTCCAGAGGATAATTTTCAACATTTGGATCATGGAAAGCCTGGGTAGGCCTCTTTTGCGGTATCAGATTTCCTCTTGCCCCTCCCTCGGCTCAGATCAATGACTTCAAGTTTTTTCATCTCTCCTCTATTACTTTCTTCTTTGGCTAAATAATTCAACATCTCTCCACTTATTCCTATTTCCAGATGATCCTTTCTCATCAAGTTCAAGAATTCAGGGGACTCGTGGCTTTCACTTCAACATTGTTATGATTCTATGGTTCTCTTGCAACCCAATAACACCTTTCCTTGAATTTTTCTTTTTTTTCTTTCTCTATGTTTTGTGAGATTGTTCTATGGTTGTGTCGAGAAAAGCATTCTACAGTCCAATATTAGGTTGTGTGATTCTGTATCTAAACTCAATGTGGAGATGATACATGTCACTCTTAAATAATAATAAAACAAAATTAAGTAAATGAAAATTCTATATGTGTTCTCTAACCTTTTCCAAATGAAACACACACACACACACATATATATATATTCAAATTAAATTAAACTAACCTAATTAAACCAAGATAAAAGAATATTAAAAAGACTAATTCGCAAGGAATATAACTTAACAGTCGACTTCCCCTCATGCTCCATTATCTCGCACTTTGAGATCCACTATCTCCACCTGCAACTGCATCTCCGACTCCATTATCTCCACTTCGGGTTCCAACATCTCTAGGTATTTATCATATGCTAAATTATCACAAAAATATATTATGTTATTAAAATGTACTAATTTTTGAAAAATGAGCACATTTCGAACCGGTTCTGTGCATAGACCCATAGACCTTCCTCAACCCGTTATAGAGTGAAAAAAGAAGAGTTTTCACCTCGAGAGATTTGATCCCTCTTAGCGCTTCCTAGAACTTAAGTTAAGATGGGTTTATGATGATTTCTATGTTACCTCTATTGGCGTGATCTCTCCCTGCACCACAACCATGTGGCACAGGGAACTCGACAACTCTAACTTCAGAGATCATGGTTTTTTCTCTCTAAAAAAGAAAATAAAGAAGCATGAAGAATAAATAATCCATTTGATAGATATCAGGCTACACAAAATGAAGCTAAATATTGAGAAATTAAGCTAATTCTTTAGACCTAGGTAGATCATGGATACAAAATAGCTAAATTAAGGCAAGAAAATAAAATGTTAAAGCACTGCATTATTGCTTTCTCATCTCCCACAACAATTCAAAGGTAGTTGTCTTTGGGCTCTGATGTGATAGCTAAATAAGCTACAGTGATGCAACCACAACTAAACCAAGGTCAAAAGGCAAGTGCCTAGGATTTGGTAAATTTAGATTTGAAGTTGTATTCACTACTATTTTTTTGATGGTTTTCAAAGTACAATTAATATAAGGGATCTATGTAAGGATGTATACAAGTAGATACTTTAGGAAACTCCTGGCTCTCTGGGATGGATCCCCTTTTTGTAAAAGGAGGGTATATAAGTTTATTAAGAGGTCTGTTTTGAACTTATTGAAGTTTTTTAAAAATATTTACTATACAAATCCACTGTTTTTTTAAAGATATTTACTATACAATTCGGTTGTGGCTATATATATATATATATATAGAGAGAGAGAGAGAGAGAGAGAGAGAGAGAGAGAGAGAGAGAGAGTGTTCAAATTCCATATGGTGAATTTGAAGATATAGTATGTAGGGAACTTATACAACTGAGATCTATAAATAATAATAATAATAATAATAAAATGTAAAATTTTAAATATTTAAAAAATATCAAATTAAGATTAATTTAATTTATTATTATTATAAACTAAGATGAATTTACTTTAATGTATTCATAAATATAGTTAAATCAATTAAAATTTAATATCACATAACTCATAATTAAAAATTTGATAGTGTGGGTCTATATAAAACAATGCTTAACAAATTAACAAATTTCCATAGTCAATGATGTTTTTTAGCAAAAAAAATTGTCTTAGAATCTTATTATTCCATAATTAACAATTGAAACTTGATACCATGGAATTATATAAAATAGTTAAGAAAGATTCCTATTGTAATGTTTCCCAAGACACCCACTGAGCACACACACACTCTTTGAGAAGACTTGGGGACGAGACGAACAAGAGAACACAGAGGGTCACACAATCAATTGGGCTAACAAAGACGTGTGGGTGTGAGCAAGGGCATATTGGGAACACAATGGTGACATGTGACACCAAGGGGGCACACACATTACATGCCTTAGAATGATTGACGAAGACTTGGGTTGTGTTTGGGCAAGGGCGGGGCAGCTTGGGAGCATGCCCAAGGAGTGGACCCATATTCCCTTGGAAACATGTGTGCATTGGAGAGATTGGAAAACCCCATCAACACACCCATGATGATTCACAACGATAAACATAAGAGAATGCACAAGGCAAGGGGCACACACCCAAGGATGGGACACGTCGGTCCAAGAGACATGATGGTTAATGGGCGTGCGGGTTTGTTTGGGCGCATTCGGTCCACAAAGGGGTGTGACGAGTCGTTTGAGTGTGGGTTCGCAAAGCTGTGTGACACACCCAAAAGACATGAGGTTTTACACAAGTGACTCTTGGAGTCCCTATAAGAGAACAATGGTGCACAACCAAGGAAGGAAGGAATATTGGCAAGAGATTTGGAAACAAGTCTAAGGCAAGGCAGGATTGAGGCATAACTACCAAGATGGAAGAAAAGAAACCAAGGGTGGGAGGCTCTAGGATATTTTGGGAAAGTATAGAAACATAGGTATGTTGGAGGCATGTGTGAGGAAAAACCAAGATCTATGTTATTTTGGTGAAATTCCATGAAAATGAAGGTACAACAAGTCTACAGTTGAGGGCACATCTGAAGTGCACCATAGGAGGTTGCAGAGATGGTTACAACAAAGAGTATTGGTGTGCTGAATTTGTGTATGAGTGTCTTGGTGAGGTGAGGTGAGTCGTGTGACTCTTCCCAAGTTGTAAGCCGAGCCGATAGTTCTCATGCTGTAATTGTTTCACAATAATAAAGACTTAGTCTGGTGTTAGGCATAGTTCATGCAATCCACATTGGTGAGGGCTTGGTCAAGTGGATTGACCCATTGTAGAGACAACCTAAGTGTAGAATTGTTGTTTTTTGAAAAAAGTGAAGGGTCGAGTTACAAATGAATCCATGTGAATTGGCCAAGCACATATTTCTGAGGGTGAACTGAGCACTTGGGAAAGGCGAACATATGCATGATTGTTGCAGAACTTGTCATAGACCTGATCACAGGGTTGATCGTAGAGTTTTGAAGATGCCTTGAGATGAACTATTGGGTACCTTGGATGAACCATTTGTAAGTAAAGTGAAGATACTTGGAGGACCATCCATGGATGAGTTACATGCATATTGTAGTGACACCGAGAGGGAGCCCAAGACCAACAAAATGAAGGATCAACTCATTATATTGGAGAAGACTATTGAGCAGATGATGGATGCATTGTACCAGCATGGTGAGAAGGTTGATTAGATAGAGATTGAGATAGGAAGGATGAAGCATTGGTTTAATGAAGTCATTCAGGAGTGTCAGGAAACTACAAATGTGATTATCAACACCTTGACGAACGATGTTCAGGATAGACTCAAGGAAGCATAGGACACAATTGCCACAGTCACACAGAGGTTGAAGGACCAAGATGACACCATCACATTGTTGAAATGAGCTTTGGATAACATATAGAGATATGTTGTCATGCTGATGAGGATCAATATAAAGGAACCCCAACTATATGATGGTACTCACAATGCCAAGTTACTTGGCAACTTTTGTTGGCACATTGAGTAGTACTTGGAGCAACTGAAAAAAAGTTTGGATGAATCCAAGGTGAACGTTGCAACGATGTTCTTGACAGGAACAACTAAGAATTTGTGGAGGAACCGGGTGGAAGAATTGGAAGCTGGGAAAATCATTGAGAAGATTGAAAACTGGGTAGAGATGAAGGCATCCTTGAAGGCAAAGTTTGGATCGGGGAACCAAACATGGATCGCAAGAAATCATTTGTTGGATCTCAAGCACGTTGGTAAGACCCAAACCTACATCAAGGAGTTCATGAGGCTCATGTTGGAGATGAAATACATGTTATAGGAAGACAATATTTTCTACTTCATGAATGGTATGTAACCATGGGCATAAAGTGAGTTGTGACGAAAAAATGCACATACTATTTCAACAACAATCACCACAACGAACAAACTATTGGGATTTTGGGGTGAACCCAAGGCATGTACTATGAACAATGAGGATGCCCAAGGTGAGAAGAAACAAAAATGGAAGGGGAAGAGGAAGGACAAAGGAAAAACTGAGACGTCCAAGGGAAACAAATACTATGCTAAGAAAACATATGCAACAAAAGAGAAGAAGCTGATTTTGTGTTGGATTTGTACCAAGGAGAACTATGTGAAGAATTGTCCATTGAAATATAAGTTTAATTCTTTAGAGAAGTAATACAACCCAACTGTTGGAGTCTTGCAGGTATTGAATGCTATCATGGAGGATGATCCATGGAGAGCCAAGAGTAAGATGAGACAAAATGTTACTATGTGCAGGTCGAACTCAATGGGAAGTTAGTGATAACCATGGTGGATAGTGGGGCGATTCATAAATTATTGATGGAAGAGATAGCGTAGAGGTTTGGGTTGCAGCCAGAACCAACACAAATAACCTTCAAGAAAATCAACGTAGGTGTAGAGAGGGTCATTGGTGTATCCAAGGACATCTTGTTGAAGCTTGGTGACTAGTGCGTAAAGGAAAGTTTCATCATTGTTCCTATGGACGATTTCAAATTTGTGTTGGGACAAGACTTCATGAGGAAGGAAAAGGAAACACCTATTTCTCACATGAACAGTTCAACTATTTTCTTAGGATATACTCCATGTTCGATTCCTACCATAAGGAGAAAGAAATGAGGCACACAATTGTCTTCCTTGCAAATCGTTGTTGCAGACAACTAGAGAAGACAACCTTGTGGGGATGAACTTGGACGATGTGGGGTGATGGTTGGATAGTATAACACAGAGAACAAAAGGAAGATAGTGTCAGTGGAACAAAGGCTTGTCAAAGTTGAAGAGATAGTTGGATATTTGGATAAGACAGTGGATGGCTTGGATGATTTATTTTTGAAAGTTGATGAGTGGAAACGAACATCAGAGGAAGTCATCGAGATGAGGATGCTAGAGAATTTCATTGAACAAGAGAAGAGACAATCCATTGACCAAGAGGATGTGAGGGAGACACAACAAAATTGGTGCAAGAGAACCAAGGAAGAGGTTGATTCCTCCTCTAGCAAACTTGGACATGGTGAATGGCCATATGACCCTGAGTTAGAACGAATCATGGAGGAGTGTGAAGGAACAATTGGTTCAAGTGTACTGTTGCTTATGTTCATAACATAGAATTATGGTGACTCTTCACTGATCACATTTGGACATATTAGAGATGAGGGAGATGACCCAACTAGCCATCCCCCTTCACCTTCAAACTAGACCACAACACATTGACTCATTGTATCATTGGGAGGCAGTGAGACCAATGGGTTTCCTAGAGGAGGATGCTTAGTAAAAATTGTTGAGAACGTAGTGGGTGACTTGACAGATTGGAGGAAACAAGGACTTGCATATGTGATGAGTTTGCAGACAAAAATGCATGTTTGAACATAAATATGTGAGTTATTGAGACAAAGGCGTGAAAATTGGACTACCTACCCAATTAGTCAAAGTCACAAGGGGATGCAACGCACAGAAGCATGGGTAGACAAAATGAAGTATGGAAGCAATAGTAAGTCAAAGAGTAGAGACACTTTGTATACTCATGTAACTTCCTAAGGGGAGTTTTCCTTGATGATAGCAATTGAGGAGACAAAGTCATTGAGTGGTGACACAATTTGGAGATGGGGTAGAGATACCATAGAGATAAACATATGTTGTCGGGGATGGAAAAAACTTGGAGTGGGGGAGGATGTAAAGTAACACACTTGACCCCTAAATACCCTTTCTTGGGATGGGGCATCAATTTTTCTTTCTTCCTAACTACCTCAAATCCTAACTCCAGGATCTCCATTGGGTTCTTCTTGCCACGAGATTTCTAACAGTCGTCACCACACTAAATTCTAAGCTCAGGTCTATAATTTATGGCCTCCCAAATCTATCTGGGGCGTTATCAATTGGATTCTTCGGCATTCAGCACTGAACATACCGATTTCCTAATCCCCAAAGTCTTGAAACCCTGCCACGTGGCCTTAGCCATTCGACATTCGACATTCGATGGTCGAAAATCGACGTTTTGACGATTGACGATCATTGTTGAATGTTCTACAGTTGACGATCTTTGTGAACATCCCCTTTTTTCCATACTATGCCCAAAAATCTCGAACTCTCGAAATATCGCCATGTGGCTTTGGCCATTCGGCAATCGACATTTTACGCTCGACGCTCCTATATTATACCACACCCCACATCTCCCGAACTCTAGAATTTATCCAAACTCCTAGAGTCTCGGACACTTCACCAACCATGTAGGCCAAGTAGGCATGAACCAGAAGCTGACACACAACATGGGTCAATGGGTGACTCACATCCACGATAGGGGGTGACATGTGTCATGCTCTAACAAATATAATGGGTATGTGAATCATCCAAAACTGGGTGACACATGGAACACGTAATGTGGGTCCATGCCACATCGAATGACGTCATCAAGCCACGTCATCATAGACTGATAACTTCTCAGTCCTTCAATCTAATGGTCTATAAGATTCCACGTAGATCCATAGATCTACAATTCTCATTACTTCACGGCTTCGGGGTTCGAAGCTTGCCAACTCCTCACGTCGTGAATTCCCTGAAGAGATAAGTCTCTAGAGTCTCTAATCTGGCACCAAGTGTCCTCATCCTACCAATGGTCGGGATTCACTTCAATGGTTTCATACTTCATAAACTCTTGACCGGGTTCCTTCAGAGTACGAAGTCTCTAGACTACGTGATTGATTTCCATGTTCCCACTCATCCAACAGTCCTAGTTCAATAGTCAACACTTGGCGAGGGATGAGTAGGGTGCACATGTTGCTCCAGGATGCATTCCTGGTTAGTTGGTTAGTCGATGGTGGGTCCCTTAGATCGAAGTCTGAGAAGGATCCTGAAGGATCCAAGGATCGACAATCCACTTCACTTCGACAGTTCAAAATTCAGTGTGTGTGTCTCCCGACTTTCCCTCCTACCCATGTCGAATCTGTCGCCACGTGTACCTAGAATCTACGACCAGGATTTACTCTGGCTTGTAGATCTTCAGGGGAAATTCGTGCATTTCCAAATCGTCGAATGTCCAGACTCCCAGATAATTGTTCATCAGTGGACACGGGTCCCTCCATTATCAATGGTCTAGATTATCTCCACGACTCCGACATTCACGAGTTTCGGCACTAGACCACTCCTAATCCCCTGACGTAGAACTTCGTTGAAGGCCTTAACATTTCCCTTCCTACGTCCGATCTAATGGCTGGTAGAGGTCTACATTGGATCCCTATATCGACGACCCTCGTCAATTCATGACTTCAGCCTTCAACTATTTTCGAGGATTGTGGAGTCACAAGTCCCAAAGTCCCAAAGCCGAAAGAGCTAGATCCTTTTGGACTAGCACAGGGTTCCTAGGCCCTAGCCACATGGGTCCTTTGGGAATTCTTGGGGGCTAAGTGAAAATACATTTTTGTAGCCAAGGGGTTAAGGACAAGGGCCTGAGCCCTTAGTCAAATGGGTGGTTAGTCTGAAGGGAAATTCCATTCTCACACAGAGATGAACTTTGGCATTCCTACTAAGGAGAATTCAAAGGATCAACATGACTTAGGCGTTTTAGTTACTCCTATCCCAACTCTCCTACAGATTCACATATCATAACTATCTAGCAAAAAAACTGAGATAAATGGAAATCCATGAAATATAATGGTTTATAGAAGCAAAGAGCCTATCTAATAACTTGTTCAAATACTACAAGAATTAACCATAAACATAGACACTCAAACACCACATTCAATATATTACACAGAGTATGAAAATACTTTTCATAACTGGAAAATGTGAAGCAACTCCTGAAAAGGGTGCCCATTTCCTCCCAACCATAGGCAAAATCTCTCTTGACGGATTTACCACTGGCCACCCCCGAGCTATACCATGGTGCTTTGAGATAGATTCTTTCTCCTTGCTCCACAACAATCAGAGACAGAGGTTACATTCCTCCTCCCACAATAACTTGGAAACTACTTTTCTCTACTCCAAGTAAGGAAGTATACACGAGTACTTCCTTAGTCAATTGTCAGCCTCGTTTATCATCTTGTAGCCAAACCCTTCCCATGGCTTCTTACAACCATATCGAGCTTACTGTTCAAATTTTTCCTCTCAACTCTAGAGTCGAAGTATGCTATCCTTCTCTTCTCGGGAGAGTGCTTTCTCTACTCTGCTATCTTGCAGATATGTCTTTGTCCCTGAATTACCTCTATCCTTTCCTTCCTCAACAAGGTTGTGTGGGT
>SNQJ01S0008053.1:123634-134383 GCA_010110895.2 Picea sitchensis
GTGAGAAATTTAGTTTTGTTATTTGTAAATTGTAGTGCTTGTGCTTTCAAGTATTTCCCCAATACCATACATCCCCAAAAAGATTTTGGGAATAGGCTTGAAGCTAATATCAAGAATTAAATAAATAATATAAAATTTAAGAAGCAAATTCCTTACCTCTCCCACTAATAAGAATGACTTCTAAAATACACAATTGCACTCCAAATTCTACCACCTCCGAACATACCACGTTGATGAATCCTCGACACAATTGATCAAGTTGCTTCTAAAAATTTGTATTTTACAGATGTATTTGGGGTAACAGTTTTGAAGAAATAAGATTTCTGGTTTCGTAGATTTGTTCTAACAATGTGCAGATTTATCGATGAATATTCAATTGGGGAACTATGACCTTAACACTTATTTCCAAAGATAAATAAAATCAATAAATGAATATATATGTTTAATCATTTGGAACAAGTATAAAGTTATTTGCAACAAGTGTATAGTATGAGCAACAATTGTAATGCCCGTGAAACTTGCATGACCACGATTAATCCTATAAAACATATAAATCTCCAATACTTACAATCATGCATGAAACCAACTTCATCAATCATGGGTTCACATCATATAAAAATAGGCGAGGCGAATTTAGTAGGGAAATCTGAAATGAGGGAATTGATGAACCACCCTTTTTCACATTGAAGGAAACTTGGGTTCAATTACCCATTCTTTCTCAATGTCAATAGGGAACACCTAAAAATTTCAATAGAAAGAAGCCACCCACTCAAAAATTTCAATAGAAAGAAGCTACCCACCCAAAAATTTTAATAGAAAGAAGCCACCCACCCATTGGATGAGAAATTGGCATGTTCCCCACCCACTTCCCTAGGATTTTTTTTATTCTCTTTATATAAATACACCATACAATTTGATATGTTATCTATTAATCAATAACCTTATGCAATTCATGAATTTAATCATGATTTTGTTTCTATGAATTAGGATAAAAGCATATAGATTCTCTCACAACAACAACAAGATGAACCAATAACCATACAAAGCGTTTCCACTTTACAACGAGTCTTTCTTTCACAACATATAAGCCATACACTAATAAGGAAAAATAAATGACAATCAGTTGTCTCATTTTGTAGTGTATCTTTGCTTCTCTTTTAGTTTCAAGTAATTATATCATACACATTTTAATCTTTATTTTCATTCTCATCTTTATGTTGTAAAACATGTAGTTTTATGATATAATACATATAGTTTATGTGTTCTTCAACAACACAAACTATTTTAGTGAGGTCTTTTATCACATTTTCTTTATCGAGCTGTAAGATTAAACTTTTAAAATGGGAGAATTTAACTTTTAGAATGTGTGTGCATTGTCTCTCCGAATCTTATTTTGACTCCCTCATATATGAGGGTGAGGGTGGTGGAAATATTGAGTAAAACATGATATAAACATGAAAACAAAAAATTAATATAAAACATGTCCTTTACATTTTTTGTTGATTCTGTTCATTGTACCTTTGACACACTCTACTTTGATTCATAATATCAGGGTCTTTGGTGGTCATTAAATTAGTATTCTCTCTGTTATTTTCATTACATATACATTCTTGCTAACTAAATTAGAAAATAGTATATAGATGCATCTTGTGATGGAAATGGTTTGATAGTTTTTAATAATTACAAATTTTCTAACAAAGATATAGTTCTTTGTAATTAAGGAGTATTTTAATCTTCCTTAAAAGTCCAAGGCACATTCATTAAACCTTTATCTTTATCTATATTGAAGAACATTCTTTTGAGCAAAATGAGGAAAGACCCCTATTACGAAACTGCACCGGTGCTACAAGCCAATATTGGATGGAAGGAATGGGATTTCGGTTTTCCAAAGTGGAAGTGATTTCTAGGAGGCCATAGTAGGTTAAAAATAGTAACTATGTGAAAATAAAGTAGGGGTAAGGTTTGCCCATTCTCCTCTTTTGTCGAGTTGCGAGATCCAAAGTAGTGGTGACCTTGTAACACTTCAAAATATGCATGTACTGAATGCTCATTCAGGGGAAGGGAAAGATGGCCATTTCTTCTCATTAGGGTGTTGCAATCTTTATGAAAGATGGCCATTTCTTCTCATTAGGGTGTTGCAATCTTTATTTTCATATTTCTGCTTGTCCTAGAATTAAATAAATTTGTTTTGACATTTGTCCATAATTAAATATATTTAGTTTTGTATCTGTAATTTGATTTGGAATAAAATATCTTTATTTCCAGATTTGTTGTTTTCCCTGGAATTAAATATATTTATTTCCATATTTTTCCCTCTACTTAAATATCTTTATTTTCAAATTTATCCTATAGTTAAATATATTTATATCTAACTGTATTCACTTCACACACACGCACGCACACACACACACACAGACACACACACACACACACACACACACAGACACACACACACACACACACACACACACACACATATGGTAATTTAAAAAAAAAAAACTTATTTTAAAATTTTTAGGCACTCAATTAAAATTTTGAAGTGCTCCTCCTTAATCTCATCTCAGAACGTCAAACCAAGGAACCTTGTTTGTCTTACCCATTGCTCCTTTCAATCACTCTCAAATTAGTTCTTCTTCTTCTTCCTCGACCAAACTGATATTTTTCAAACAACTGTTTTCTATTTCTCGTATATTTACTTACTCCAAATCTCTTTTACAACATATCAACTTGTTATGTCCCTGATGATGGGTGGAGTGTCCAGAAACATTGGAAATTAAAAAAAGAAACTCCACATAGTTTAATCTGTACGTTTTTTTCAATAAAATTTTAAAATTAACAAGTATTTCTTTAACTTTCACAAGATTGAATAAGCCTTATTTGATTTCTTCATCATCATTGTATATTATTTTTTAACTTTTTAATCCATGAATGCAAATATTATTATTAAATTTTTTATCCACAAAAATATATGATACCAAAACATATTATTTTTAAATTCCATTATCATCAACATCTTCATTATCATATTTAAAATACATTTATAACTTAAATATTATATGTTTAATTATAGAATTCAATAAAGAAGAGATCTGAGTGGTGTAACTAGGTATTAGGTTTTCTACGGAGTGACAGTTGGGGTTTTTTCTAGAGTGGGGGATAGATGGAGGAGCCACCTCAACTAGTGGACTAGTCTAAAGATATGCTATTGGGAGATCAAATATTCACATATCCTGTAATTAGTTCGGTGCCACATCAGTCTATGGATTGTATCAATTCGTTGTTCAAGAGGTTACCAAGGCGGGGGTCATAAATTTCTCTTCGGATTTGGACTCTTCCAGTTCCCATCCTGACATTCCTTCTAGATCCCATCAGCCTCGATCCCTTCCCTTCCCTACCATATAAAAAAATTACAGTGGTAACTTTTTACAACTTTTTATATACACGTGAGGTTGAAGCTGAAATAAAAAGTTAATGAACTAAGTCTTTTAGAGTAACATTAATTAAACCCCAATTAACTTGAGTAAATGATATTTATAAAGGAAAAGTAATAAGAAAGTGTATTAAAAGAAAGATATAATTTTTCATAAGTTAAGGTTTAAAAGATAAAGGGAATTATTAAAGTTTCTTAATACCTTTCATTAAATTGGAAGGCATCCGAAGTAATATTCAAGCTATTCAAAGGAGGAATATATATTTATAAAGGAGACATATATTGAATAATTGAGAAAAAATGAAACCATGAACAATGAATTTAATATATAAATCTAAATTTTGGATTAAATGCCCATTTTGTGAAATGGAATTTGAGTATATGACAATTTTAAAAAATCACAATCATTTTTGTCCAATTTGTGGGAAATCATTTATAATGGAAGAATATCAAGATAACTCACAAAGGAAATCACTAATATTAAAAAGAGAACTAGGAAATTATAAAGACATCAATAGAAAATTACAGTTGGAAATTTAGATGGAGAAATATTTTAATGGGTTAACAAAGAAAAATAATCTTTACTTCAAAGAGAGGAATCAAGAACTCATCACACAAATTGAGGAACTAGAAACCAAAAAACAAAAAATGTTCAAAGACTTACTAGAAGGAGATGAAGAAATATCACGATTAAAAAATCATAATTAAAATTTACTAGTAAAAATCAGGAAGTCAAAAGACAAGAAACAAGAGAATAAAAATTTAGAACAAGAAAATCAAGGTCTCAAAGAAAATTTAACCAAAAAATAAGAAGAAAGATCGTGCCTAAGGAACCTTAATCAGAAATTGATTGAACAAATTAAAAAGATGAAAGATGAAAAGCCAGAGAATCAAGATATTATAAGTGAAGTCGAAAAATCAGATAACGAGGAAGAAATTTTACACCTATGGGTTCATAATCAAAATTTACTCACACAAATTAAAAATTTGAAGAGTGATAAGAAGTCGCTTCAGAACGAGTTAGATCAACTTATCAAGAAAGAATCATTGGTTGATAAAGAGGCAATGACTGAACTTATGGAACCGGAGAATTCTTCATATGTAAACATCCCAATTATGGATAAAGGAATTAATACAGACCCAGTTAACCTTGTAGCTCAAAAGGATGAAATTCCAACTAATGTAAATAAGTTTTCAAACGTCGAAGTACAAACAATCCATGGGTACAAAGAAGACTCAATTCCAAAAGTTAATCAAGAAAAATATACGAGTATAAGAAGTAAAGATCAATTTGCAAGGATGCCTTATCAACATCCTAATCACAAAAGTCGATACTTCAACCAATCAATGTATCAACAGGAAAAAATGATCGATATTCTGAAGAATATTACTTCCACTACAAGTGGTGCTCAAAGTAGAAGCTATTAGGGGAGTTGAAATACATCAAGTTTTTTCCAAGAACCCTATAAACTCACAGTTTCACAGAAGATCAAATTAGGGTGGGAATACTCCTTTACAATTCGACAGTTATTCTCAACACTTAAAGGATTATATTTTCCCAGGTCCTCAATGATCATTGAATCAAGAATGAAGAATCAACATACAATATTATAAGCTAGAGAAAGAGATAAGTCTTTTACAACTATGCTTTGAGGACAAAACATTTTTTAAGGGGGGAAGCCTTGTAATATACCTAGTATATTACATTTATTATTATTTAATAATACGTTATAGGTTTGTTATTATGTAAATATGTGTTATAATGTAAATGATAAATCAATGATAAGTCATGACCTTTGGAAAGAAAATGACTTATCATTCCTCACGTGTATTTATATACACGTATTGTATTTCATATGATGTCAAGAAAATATGTAAAATGGATAGTAAATACAAGATTATTTATTATGGATATATGAAATTATGTTATGTATTCATGATGTTCTCATGAAGTGAACCACCAGATCCACTTCAATCTTTCTCCAGGATTCACAAGAGATACTACATCCCTAGACTTCACATCCATAAAGAATAACAAGTGTAACATGAGTCTCAAAGAGGAGTTTCTTCTTATCCCATATCCAAATATCGACTTATTTACAATTGTTTTCAAGCCCATAATAAAATTTCCATCCCCCAATAATCCTTTTATCAATGCTATAATTCTAGTTGAACTTGTAGTGAATTTCAATTCCAAGATATTTGTATAAAGTCACTTCCTCTAAATTTTTGTTGTCATATACAAAAGTGTAATAAATGATCTTATCAAAGATTTAATGATCATGACCTTAATCTTGTTATATATATATATAGTAATTAATAAAAATAAATACGATCAAATACAAATTTAACATCTTCTATCTAAAAAAATATTAAAAACTTAAATAAATTTCAAAAACTTAAATTTTAAAATTGTATAAAATATATCAATTATATTCATTAATTCACCTACTATTTATTCGCTATTATATATAATATCACTAGCACAGCCGCAAAGTGGCTGGTGAACGCCGAAAGTTATCTGGACAGACAACACTCTGGTGAATTGAAACGCACGGACAACTGAAATGCATATAGAGCTGAGGAAATCCAAAAGTTAATCTTAAATGTGGTAATTCCAAAGGTTAATTAGTTAAACGTGGCAATCATATGGTGGTACAGTATTTTCTTAATATGATTAGGTAAATGTTAAAAAGTAAACAGGTTAATTGATGCATTCAAAAATACAAGGAAGTTATGAAGAGTAAATCACATTCATTGATTTGGGAGGACGACTAAGAATATCCCAACATTTTCAATTGTTAGCCATCATATTAGAATTTTAGATTAAAAGGTGATTAATTGTGCCCATCACCAATAGGTATACACCTTTCGACGTAATAAAATTATAGTCATACTTGTCTTTAAAATATTATATTATAATATCAAAAAAAATAATTATATTATATTATATTTCATTATAATATCAAAATATCAAATAAAAAGATTATGTGAGTTCACTTAACATACCTTCCAAACATTCCAGTGAGTAAATTTCAAAAGCTTAAATTTTAAAATTGTATAAAATATATCATTTATATTCATTAATTTACCTACTAATTATTCACTATTAATAATATATAATATGCAATATCAAAGAGAAGAATTATATTATATTATATTTCATTATAATATCGAAATATCAAAGAGAATAATTATTTGAATTCACTTAACATACCTTCCAAACATTCAAGTGAGTAACGAACATATGATTTTTCTTAGGATATCATATATAAATTATCATCGTTTTTCAAACATTCCACTAAGTAACAAACACATGATTTTTCTTGGGATTTCATATATATAAATTATTATTGTTTTTCAAAATTTGGTGAATAAAACCTTTCTTTGAAGAATGTGTCGTTACGAACGACATGTTCCTTTGTAAAAATTAATATATATGTGATTAATATGTATGTGAGTGTCTTTACTATTATTTAAATTTTAAGTTTGATTTTTTAATGTATTTTATATATTTAAATATTAAAAAAATAGTTTTTATTTTTTATTTTTAGTTTTTTTTGGGTAAGAATCTATAGTATTAACTATAAACAAAAATTACAAAAAGAGTTGAGAAAATCCAACTATAGGAAACTATGACAATTTCTAAGGAATCAAAAGGACTTGTTCATAGGGGAAACAAGGCCAATAAGTTGTAATACTATAAACAAAAATTACAAAAAGAGCTGAGAAAATCCAACTATAGAAGACTATGGCAATTTCTAAGGAATCAAAAGGACTTGTTCATAGGGGAAATGAGGCTAATAAGTTGTTCATATGTTTTTTGAAAACTATATAAGATTTGTTTGAACATGACGATACTTGTTCCTAATAGTAGTTAGCTTGTAAATATCTAGAAAACAAAGATAAACAAGGAAACTAAAATCAGAGCATCTTCCATCAACCATCATGAGGAACCTGTGAATGAGTGGTGGTAGAAGTATTCCTTTGATGCGTCCATCTATTTCCTTATGCAAGTCATTGGCCTACACGCCTTCATAGTTTCGTTGTGGTTTGGAGAGCACCCCATGTGGGATTTATTTAATTTTAGTTTACTAAAATATTAAAAAATTAATTTAATTTATTTTTTTAAAATATTTACAAATTAATACTTAATATTGATTCAAATTCATATGTTCATAATTTAAGAGTGATTTATTTTAGTGTATGCACATTAAAGATTAATATCACATAATTCACAAGTTTTACTTGATAATGTAGGTTTATAGAAAACAACCAAAAAAATGTGCTTAACAAATTGTCATGGTTAATGATATCACAATTTACAAAAAGTAACTAAAAAAAGTGTCTACCAAATTAACCTAACCATTAATATTTTTGAGCAAAAATTATCTTTAAATCTTTTCTTTCAATAATTTATATACATTTTTCCAAAAAACCCTGGCCTAAAACCCTTTTACTACTTCCTCATAATTCATGATTCATGGATGATAAACAATTCAATAATATTAACATTATAATGTGCCAATAATCTTAACAATATATTATTTAAGGTGAAGACATTATAACCACAACACTTATCCAGTATAACTAACCCACTAAACATTTATACAGCCTGAGTGGGCCTAATGGTTAAGAACATGTGTTTCCTCTTAAGAGGTCACGAGTTCAAATCCAGAGGGGGTAGGGTATGTATACCTCTGTAAACTTTACCAGTCAAATCGTTGGGCAGAGGGGGGTTCCTTGTCCCACAAACAAGGGAGTCTCATACAACAATTTGGTGTGACTTGGTCGTGACCTTAAAAATATATTATTATTATTATTATATATAATCAACATTAAATTTATTATTACTTTTTTTTTTTAATTTTGTTTAAAATATTATTAAATCATTATATTGATGTTACAATTACGTACTAAAAAATCAACATTATATCTTTTCTTAAATATAATTAAAATAAAAAGTGTGACATTTTTTTCCTCTCACTTATCAACATATTGAATTAAAATAAGTGAAGTTGCAATGAGTAACAATGATGCAAGAGCATCATAAGCAGCTAGCCAAGCAAGCATAAGGCAGAAGACAGCTAGAAGAAGCACAACACACATTTTACACATTTTGAAATGTTTTTGAAAAATTAATGAAGCGGATATTAATGTGATAGCTGGGGAAAGTGTACTTACATTTGTATCTTAGGTGTTGTAAATAGATCTTGAGCACCACTCTCATCTATAGAATGTAAAGGCATTTATACGTAATTAATGCAAGTAGGTAGATTTGAATTCATAGATTAGACAGTTTAGAGAGTAGGAGGGAAAACATATATAGACACCCTCACCCTTGTATCATTGTAAGACAGATGATCATTCAGAATTCATAAGCTATTGAGCTGTAGCAGAGAGCTGTAGAGAAGAACCCATGTACAAGATCACTTGAGTTAATATATGAAGCTTTGACTCATTTTCATGGTGTTATGACGCTTACTGTTTACATTTGCTGAATGGTATGCTTATAGTTGTTTTATTCTCTCTGTTTATGCATTTGTTTCAATGCTGTGTTATGTGTGATTTCATGTTAAGTGTATGAAGTTTGAGAGAGGAGAAGAATGAGTTTCAATTGTTTCTCATCCTGAGAGTTCCTGCAAGGAGTGCAGTGAAACGTCTGCAAGGTGTGCGTTGACAAGAGTTTGAGTTTTATCTCAGAAAGCTCAGGAGAGATACCAATGTTCTCATTTCCTGCAGAAGTGTAGGTGAAGCACAGAGTCGTGAAAGGTGTGCGCAGGTTAGTTGAAGCCCTGGATTTTATAGATCCAGAAGGAAGGTGGAAGGACTACTGTTGCAAAGAGTGCACAAAGTCGAGGACTCAAATAACTAGAGGTTATTTGAAAGATTGCCGCAAGGAGTGCGAGTAGAATTCCTCTTGGAGACTTAGGTTCATAAGTGAAAGCTCAAGAGGGTTAGTACCTTTGAAGAGTTCAAAGGAAGATGGGGAGAGAAATCATCGCGCAAAAGTTAAGTTCAGCGGAAGGACACTAAGTAAGTTTGGTCAGAGATTCTGGAGAAGTGAATCGGGCAGTCAGAATTCTCTGAGGAGAACTTGTGAAATCACGTGGACCGTTGGATCCCGCTGATTTGTGAGAAAGTTAGGGCTGAGTGCCTTTCAACATTTAGAAAGATCAGGAGGAGTAATGACCATTGGATGAGAAGCGCCAGGAGTCATTGATCTTGCGCTCGAAATGTGATATTTCAGGTTTCAGAGTTTGGAGTGGCAAGTGATTTTGGAGTCACTGCATCACAAACTCCCGGTACGCGAAATCGCGCCAGCCGTTGGATCAGGGGAGGTTTACAACTGTTGATTCCCTTTGAAGTGAACATCGACATTTTGATATTTCGGGGTTCGACATACCGGGAACCCTGATGACAAGGAACCGAGACCTTAGCATTGAAAATCCCGAAGTCGCGAAACGCGACGTGCCTTTGAAGTGAACATCGGCATTTCGGTATTTCGGGGTTCGGCATGCTGGGAATCCTGACGACAAGGAGCCGGGACACAGTGGAGTGAAAATCCTGAAGTTGCGAAATGCGACAGGACTTTGGTGTGGAATTTTGGGATTTCGGTGCTTCGGGTTTCAGGGTTTCAGGAGTCAAGAGGTAGAGTTGCATGGTCACAAAACTCCCAAAATCGCGAAAAGGAAAAATCCGAAAGGTGGGTCCTAAGAATTTGTCAAAGGGTATGTGTGATGAAAGTCAAAGGGGTGGTCAAGCTTCGGGGAAAATCCCAAAAGACCTTCGATCTTGCCAAAGGGGGGAAAATTTTGGAAACTGGGAAATCATAAGGAAGGATGAACGAGTGTTGGTCGTTCACTCAAGTCCTGAAAAGACGAAATAAGTGACAACAAGAGGCGTGTGTTCAATGCATTGAAGGAGTCAACCCTCATTGAAATTTTAGGTTTCGGAGGTTGAAGAGACAATGGGCTCGACATCAAGATTCGCGAAATCGCAAAATCCAAAATCCCGAAGGGGAAAAAGCCGATCACATTTATTGGTCAGTTGCAGAGTTAACGCCAGTGTTTGATCACATAGGCATAACTCAGAAGAACCTATGGAATACACCTGTTTGTGTGTGTGTGAAGTATTCCCTGAGGGGAAATCAAAGAGTCAATCAGAATCAGGGGAATATTTGGAACGATCCTATGCGAATCTCGGCCCGAGGGTCGGGGGTCTGCATCATTTGTGGTATCAGAGCTCAGAACAAGTTATTTTCTTTCTGTAGTAGAGAAAAGAGGAACATTTTACAACCATGCCGTTGAGAAGAAGAG
>SNQJ01S0008054.1:9893-36141 GCA_010110895.2 Picea sitchensis
GCCAAAAATTGAAGAAGATAGGCTTCCTGGAAGTTCCCCTTCAAACTTGTTGTCTCTGGATCGCCAAAATGAACCTCTATCTCCTCAACCTAACCCCGACACACATATGTGTTAAAACCTAGCACTAGGCGCAACCGAAAAACGGTGAGAATTGTAGGAAGGTTAGGGCATGCCTAGCCCCTAACCGCCAAGTCTGTGGGCACATGGGCCACCATATGACCACGCGCATATACAAAAAGGGGTCAAGTTTTAAAACCATATGGTAACGGTTGGAGGGCACGCGTGCCGGTGGTTCCATAGCATACACATATGATCGGGGGTCGGGGCTAAGCCCTGGCCTGGACCGCGCCCCCATTTCAAATAAAATGCAATTTAAATAAATTGTTTAACACATATATAATAAGAATCATATGTGGGAATGTCGGTTGGGCGGCCCTTCCCAAGGCTCTTCCCCTGCCCGGAGGTCGCAGGGTCGAGTCCTACCAACTACCAAAGTTTTAAACCACTGTTTAGGTGACACGTGGCAACCATTGATTGGGCCACATGTCGCCATCCCATTCACCACAAACAAGCCACTTGTCATACGCCAACTCATCCACATGACTGCCAACCAACACCTGCCACATGTCGTACGACCCTGCCACGTGTCGTACGACCCTGCCACGTCAGCATCCGTACAGACTGTACGGATTGTACAGTCAGCACATTTTTTTTGCATGTTTGTCGATTTGACCAGGACGCGATATCTCTCTCATCCGACGTCCGTTTGAACCCAAACAAGTTGCGTTGGGTTCGTGACGACGAGGCCTATGCACCTGTTCGATTTGAAGTGATTCTGAGCACTTTGAATTTTGAGCAAAATTTGATCCCCTAGATCACTACTTCTGTTGTAGTCAAGCCACTCATTAGGTTAAGTTTCAAGTGTTTTCAATTAAACCATGACTCATGTCAATCAATAACATTCTCGATTGAGTTGTAAAGGTGTAGTTTAAAATCCCCATAGAAAATAGGTGAGGGAATGAATGTTTTTCCACCATCATTCACTCACTTAATGTCTCCATCATTCTCAATGCTAGGGACATCCTGTTGGAGATATATTGGATCAAAATCCGCGTACACCACCTAAGGGATAAGAAACGTGTCATTAATCTCCTCTAGATGCTCTCAACCTCTATCTATCACCCTCACCTCCCTCCAGAGTCCACCTTGGGTGCCACCAATGACTAAGCCCCTGCCCAACTCTCTTGAAATGTCCATCGTGTCCTTATCTAATGGAGTGACCCCTCTGATTCAGTACTTTTCTAACCAAACACTACAAAACCCTAGATGTGACGTGGTATCTCCATCTGCTTCCCATACATAATTTCTTATGAATTCTTATTTATGTGCCTCTCCAATTTAATCAAATTGAATGTTGTTCTACTTGAAATAATTGAAATTATTGTCATTTGAGTTGGATCGATCAAAGGGGAGCTAGGAAAAGGAAATATAGTTTTGATTTTTAAAAATATGAAGGGAGTTTTTTCTTTTATAAACTCTAACCTTATTTTGGAAAGAAAAATAGTGGAATAATAGTGAAATACGCGATTAAATAAATTTGGAAAGTTTGAATAGCAGTGGGATAGTCTGATGCACAATTTTGGATGGGAGCATTGAATACATAACCAAGGCTATAATGGAATCTTCACTCATCTTGTGATTGCCTATGATTTTTTTATTGGACTATGTATATTCTGTGAATAACTTCTTTATGTATGCACATCCATGTGAAAAGATATGGCAACTTACACAAATTGAATCAAAATTTATGTAGCCTTAATCTGATATTGGAAATGTGAATGAGAGGTGAAGTTCATCCCCTAACCTATGTAAGAGAACAAAGTTTGAAGCACCTTCAAAGAAGAGAAAGGGTTCAACCCTACATAGTCTGTGTTTGATAGAGGAAGAGTTGCCTTGCATATCTATAGATGCATCAAATATAGAAATATTTTCCATACACACATTTCTGTAACATTCTAAAATTCAGTGTGCCTACCATGAGAGGGAGAAGAAGAATACTTGGAGGTATATATATTGATAATTTTGTTTTTTGAAGATTCTTCAGATCTTACACAGAGGAAAACACAAAGAGAAGAGGGAAAATGCATACATTCAAACATCATGAGAAATTACAAGTCCATGAAATTGTAGAACCTAGTAGATTTGCAACATAAATACATCCAGGATTTAGGGGTAAATATCGAAGAATTACGGCAACTTCAAAGAAGAAGATAGAGCTACAAATCCACATAGGAAATAGTGCACTGACATATTTCCCTAGCAACAACAATTTAATGATTTTGCAGGAAAAAAAAAAAAAAAGAATCCAATCATCTACAATAAAGAGGGAGTAGAGGTATCTATAAATTATTCCACGGGAGGTTTTTAGTAATCATGGATAAATATCTAAAGGTATTTTACTCTCGAACAGAAGATAAAGCCTAGATCTATAGTAAAGAAATATATTTTTTAAATGAAAGACTTGCATAAGAAAATCAAAATGACAACAATAAAACTTCATACAGATAGATGAAATAAGGCCAACACGTAATTTTGAGCAACATGCATCCCAGAGGATGTAGGGCCTCTCTTCATGACAACATGAGATTCCTCTTATTGGCAAGTAAATTTGCACTTCTATGTATGAACAACTCAAAAATGGATGTGTAACACCTTGTTTTCCCCCAAGGCTGTAATTATGGTAAGACTTCATATGATTATGTTTATGAAGCATGTAATTGTGTTTTAATTAATGAAAACACCAAACAACCGACTGAGAGGGAACAACCTTGAAAGTATTGGCGATGATACACAAGTGGGAATTGATGAAGTGGGTCGGTGAAGTGGAGCCGAGATGTTTTTATGAAGAAAACATGAATCTTGTGTAACAAGCTAGCTTATGCTTGCAAAGCATAAACATACAACTACCAACGTATCTAGATTAGTAGGAAACCACATGACCAATTATGGAGGTCAGATCAGTGGTTGAGGCATTTAATAACTATTGGTTGTTTGGTCTCTTGAAGAAGGAAAGGGTTCAACTGAGCACACTGACGCAGAGGACACCAAGGATTTTCCCCTTTATGATAGGAATTTCAAGCTATGTGGTGCGTCTACAGGAAGCTACGAGAATCCCAAGAAGGTTGGAGGAGGAAGAGACCAAAGGTGGAGAAACACCACCAGAACAAACACCCAACAAGAATAGAGAGACATACAGAAAAGAGAAGCACACATGAGAAAAAGAGAACGATTAGTCACCAAGTGTGGCACTAGAGACTAGAACACGAAGGAGCTCGAGAAGAGAAAGAACTAGAGAAAGAACGAGTGAGCAGTAGTGTTACAGAACAACGGTGCAACAAACAAAGGTGTTAGTGATCATTGATTGAAGAGAAGGAGAAAGTGGAGAGCTTTCCTTGAATAAAATAGGAAGCTTGCCTAATTTTACAATGATCACTCTGAAATGAAGAGGACCCAGATCCAGACTGGAGCAATAGAGGGCTACAACTTGGTACTTACTGGAAAGAAATCGACATTGGTAAGGGGATGTCACTGAGGGACTATGTAGCAAAGAAGGGACTCCCTTGTGCAAAGGAAATACAGTTGATAAACTAACTAATAATATTGTAGAGACCCTGACCTCAGTGGGAAGGGGGAGACTTTTGTTGTTTTTAGAGAAGGAAGGAGAGTAAACTTTCTGGATCATCCCAAGCTTGGAAACCAATTGAAACATTCCCCTTATGGTATCATGGCTTGGCACGAGGGTGGCATTTTATAGGAAGGCACTCTACAGTATGGCATAAGGTTGGGAGGAAAGGCATCCTCTCTCAGTCAGTTGGTGTTGGCTATTTTCCATGATCATATAAGTATTTAACTTGATCTATATAATTGTGTATGAATTATGTATGTATGTAATTGTCTGATTCAAATGGGAAATGTAAATGTTTTCAATTAATGAATGGAATTCCTGAGCAATTGGGATATGCTTATTGTTTCCATTGTTTAACCTGTCAAACTATAGATTTGAACAAGTATGGACAGTCTGTGTCCCTAAGGACCTTGCAGGTTTGAGAGGAAAGTTTGTAATATATGGAAAAAAAACTTCATTTACCCAGTGATCCAAGAGCTCTGATGTCGAGGAGGTCCCTGTGAGGAATAGAGGACCTTAATTCCTGAGGAAATCTCAGTCTTTATGTGAAAGCTTGCAAGATATGCAATAAGATTGTCTCTAAGGAAGTTGACGGGACTTTAATGGTATTAGAGAAGATTTATAACTCTTGAAGACCTGGTGAGAACCTTGCAGAACCCTGAAAATTGGCTAAGTCCCAAAATCAGGGCGTTATCCAGTGGAAAAAACTTGTGTTGAGTCGGTATATTTTATAGTCGTCGATCCAAAAGGGTGAGTAGATCTCAGTCCTTCATTGGTGAAGGCATCGTCATCGCGAATGAGTGAGTGTCGAAACTCATGTAAAGTCTGACGACGACGATGAAAACCCTAATATGAGACAAGGATCATTGATCTATCAAGAGTGGCCTCGATGAGATCCAGACCGTTGGTGTCAGATGCATTGTCGTCGGGGTATAGTAGGATGGTGAAGTCAGTGATGATCCCAGAGAAGTGTCGACGAATATGAAGGTTTTAGCATTGACGAGAGTCGTTGATCGACATATTGGAAAAAGTGATCTTCGTCGTAGATTTTTGTAGGCCCCCATTTAAGTGAAAAAGAAGATGTTGACGTGGCATGCCAAAATAGAAGCCAACATATCTCAAGGGGTGACATGTGTCACCATTAGAATGGTTGATGGACATGAGTGGTCCCGGAGGAACTGGAATCCTTTATGGATTCGACTACGATCTAGACCGCGAGATCTAGATGTCATCAAATCTCCGTAGTTTGTCGGAAGATGTTCAGCATGGGTCTAGAAGTGAGGATAGGGGCATGTGTCGACGAGGATGAGGTCTTAAGTCCAAACAATGATCATTTATTGGTAGGCGGGTAAGATGAAATATTATTCATGGATTCGTTGTAGGACCCACTGGTTAACCACGACTAAGGTTGGTTAGGGGAAGTTAATGGTCACGCAAGTTAGGGGTTCTGATGTGATCAAAACCGTTTATTTTCAAGGACAGAAGACTGTTGAATATAGAATATCATCCGATGAAGTTCTTCATTGGAACTGTTGATCGTGGGTGTTTAAACTCCATGGGAGTGGAATCCCTGATGACGATGAAAGAAAGCCTAAGTGATCAGGATCATTGATCTGGAAGGCCCGCTAGGCTAGGTGGCAGAAGCCACGTTAACATCACATTGGATGGAACGAGTAGTAGGATGCCACATGTCAGAAGGTGGATTTTAAAAATAAGATTCTGGGAACTTTGGGAGGTTGTACCTTCTACTCTAGAGCTCAGAATTGAGCATGAGTACAATCATTAGAGAGCTCTTGGTGAGCAGAATCCATCTATGGTCCTTAGGATCAAATCAGAGTTGAGTTGATAAAGAGAAATCTTAACATCCCACCAGCCTAAGAGAGGGTTCGAGATTCGGGTGTGTCACATAGAGGTATCAGAGCAGAGTTCAAACTCTAGGCTTGAATTGGACTCCAAGTCCGATTGAAACCATTTAAGAAAGTTTTGATGTTGTTTAACATGTATGATTTAAATTGGTACTGTAATTACTAATGATGGTTGTTGTTTCAACACGTAGGATGTACTAAAAGGTAGTAGAGGTAAATGGTACAACATAGTATGGATGACACCTCGTACCTCAGAGATGAGGAAACTAATGGTCGGAGAGACAAAGAAACCCCTCCAGATTTGATGGCCCCTGTTAGAAGTCTGAAGGCAGACAATGAGAGACTCATGAGAGATCAGGTAGAGTAGGAAGATTTAAATGCAATGTTACTGCAAAGCTTGTCGTAGATTCAAAAACATATGCATCAAGTCCCAAGTAATGTAGAGTTCCAGAAGTTGGAGAGGTTGAAAACCCCTTCAAATACTTAGAAGCAGGTATTGGCTCACAACAATGTGGGAAAGAGTTCTTCCAGGAAGAGGCATCACGATGCCAAGAAAGGAAGATATGGTGGAAGTGTTTCCACATAGTCATCTAGCAAGAAGACTACTTTGGTAGAGTTGTCCAGTAGTGGCACAAAGTCAAGTGTCCCTATGAAGAAAAACAAGAAGAATTCTCAGAGTTCTTGGATTGAATAATTCAAGAAGGCTAAGTTGCCTACCTTCGATGGAGAAATTAAGAAGGGAGAAGAAGTTGAATCATGGTTGTTTGGTATGAAGAAGTACTTTCGGGCACAAAATTAGTCTGAGAATACTAAGGCAAGGATCGCCATATTTAACCTGAATGGAGGAGCTTCCATTTGGTGGGAAGGCCTCAAGGAAATCAAGGGAATGAAGGAAAGCAAACTGAATTGGAAACAGTTTGAGAAATACTTCTGAAAGGCTTACGTATCAGAGAATTATTCTGATGACAAAATTGAGGAATTCCATAAGCATAAGTTGGTACAATTTACCATGGATATATACGCCAAAAGGTTTATGGAGTTGTTAAGGTATGTCCCTTGCCTAAAGGATGAGAAGGCGAGAGTGCAGCATCTTCTCAGTGGATTTCCACAGTCCTACCAAGACACGATTGAGTTTGATAAACCCAAGACATTGGAGAACACTATTTGAAAGGCTAAGTGTTTTTATGACCAGTCTATGCATAAGCAAGAGCCTTCAAAAGATTGGAGGAGGAAGGAAAAGAGTGGGTTCCAAAAGAAGGGATTCAAGTCCTTTTCATACAAGAATTCAAGGAAAGGTTGACAGTTTGGTCAACCAAGCAGAAGTGTACATGAACATAATTTTCCATATCAAAGTGGAAATAAGTCAGCAGAGAAAGCAAGCGAAAGAGAAAAGGAGTCCAAGAAAGTAACTTTGCAATGCTTGGGGTGTGGAGAGACATGCCTATTGAGGTATTGTCCTCACAGACAACATGACACCAAGAAGGTGTACAATGTAAATGAAACAACAACAGTCAACGATGTAGCTAGAAGCGTGCCAGGGATATATACAGTTGTGGAAAATCAACAAGTAGATCACCAAGCTTATGTGGTGGAATTGGAAGGTATTATTACCAATCAACCTATCTCTATTTTGATTGAACCAGGATCTAACCTCAGTTATTTTTCACCTCGAGTTGTTGAGGCATGTTCATTACAGAGAAAGAAACATGCAAGAGCATGGTTGGTTCAATTAGCCATTGGAACAAAGAGGAAAGTGATTAAGGTGATTGAATCATGTCCAATTGAAATGAGTGGACTGGAGACTCAGGAAGCCTTGAATATCCTACCCCTAGGCTCATATGACGTGTTATTGGGTATGGATTGGATAGTTTCCCACAAGGAAAAATTATTTTTTTATGAGAAGATTTCGGAATGTGAAGACAATGAGGGCAATGCAAGAATCTTGCACGGCATTCGAAAACCAATTTCAGTGAGGAAAATATCAGCATTGAAACTCAAGAAGTTCAGCAGGAAAGGGTGCCCTTATATTACATACAAGTTCTTAACTCAGCTAAAATCAAGGAGATAAAATTTGAAGACCACCTTGTGCCATGGGAATTCAGAGATGTGTTTCCAGAGGAGATGCAAGGACTGCTTCTGAAAATAGATCTTGACTTTTCTATAGATCTTGTGTGTGTAGCAATACCATCTTCAAAAGTACCTTATAGGATGAGCACACTAGAGTTGGTGGAGTTGAAGGTTCAATTGAAGGAAATGTTGGATAAAGGTTACATCAGGCCGAGTGTATCTCCATGGGGAGCACTAGCCTTGTTTATAAAGAAGAAGGATGGTAACTTGGGACTATGTATTGACTATAGGCAATTGAACAAGATGACCATCAAGAACAAGTATCCTTTTCCTAGGATAGATGATCTCTTTGACCAGCTCAAAGGAACTGCAGCTTTCTCAAAAAATGATTCGAGGTCAAGATACCACCAAGTCATAATCAAGGACGAGATCATTCCACAAGAAAACCTTTAGAACAAGGTATGGGCACTATGAGTTTGTAGTGGTGCCATTTGGGCTTAAAAATTCACCAACCACATTCATGTGTTTAATGAATAGTGTGCTCAACAAATATTGGGACAATCTTATCTTAGTATTTGTAGATGACATTTTGGTGTATTCCAAGATTAAAGAAGAGCATGAAGAGCATCTCAAGATTGTGCTACAAGTGTCGAGGGAGCACCATTTGTACGCTAAGTTTAGCAAATTTGATTTCTTCCAAAAATAAATCCAATACTTAGGCCACATAATCTCAACAGAAGGAGTGGTAGTGGATCCCAAAAATATTAAGGCAACCATGGATTGGCTTGCTCCTAAAAACGTCATTGAAGTAAGATCCTTCATGCGATCTTTTGGGTATTACAGAAGGTTCATAAAAATATTTTCCAAGATCGTAATCCTATTACTTCATTGCAAAGAAAGGGGAAGATATGTGTATGGTCACCAGAGTGTGAAGATAGATTCCAGTAGCTAAAGCATATCTTGACTAATTCCCTTGTTTTAAAGATTGCAGACCCTGGAAAATATTTCTTGGTTTGCACTAATGCTTGCAAGGAAGGACTAGGAGGAGTTCTTATGCAAGAAGGGAAATGATTTGTTATGAATCACGAAAATTGAATGAGCATGAGAAGAATTATGTTGCCCACGATCTGGAGCTTGCAAGAATCGTGCATGCATTGAATATGTGGAGACACTACTTGCTTGGGAGAATATTTTTCCTAATGACAAACCATTTTGGTGTAAAGTATCTATTCGAATAGTCGAGGTTGAATGCTAGACAAGCCAGGTGGATGGTGTTGATCGACGAGTTTGATTTCTAAATCAAACACATAAAAGGAAAGGAAAATAGAGTGGCAGATGCACTCAGCCGAAGTGTGCAGACTATACACTTAGCGACAACAAGTGTAGGGGAGTCTGATATCAAGCAAAGGATTAAAACCCTCTTGCGGGAAGATGAGTTCTTCAATCAATTCATAGAAGGATTATAGCAAGAACCTAAGGAAAAGAAATATGAAGGATATCAGCACGGGGCTGATAGTTTGTTGTTGTATAACAACAGGTTGTATGTGCCTAATTCATCATATTTGAGGCACTTGGTTATGGATGAATTCCATAGAATACCATATGTAGGTCACCCTGGTTACAAAAAAATGGTGACAACAGTAAGGTGGTTGTATTATTGGTCGGGAATGAAGGAGGACATTACTCAGTACATTACAAAATGTTTAGAGTGCTAGTAGGTAAAATTTGAGCATAGACACCATGTTGGGCTATTGTAGCCTTTGCCAATTCCGGAGTGGAAATGGGAAACAATTTCCATGGATTTCATTATAGGTCTACCAAAGACAATCAAGAAACATGATGTGATCATGGTTGTAGTGGATAAGCTAAGAAATGAAGCTCACTTTATCCCCATTAAATCTATTTTCAAATCCATAGATGTTGTTAATGTTTTTAAAAAATAAATTAGTGTTTAGCACGGCCTACCATCCTCAAGTAGATGGTCAAAACAAGAGAGTGAACATAGTATTATAATACATGTTGATGATGCATGTTATGCATCGACATAACCATTGGGAAGAGTATCTACCCTTGGTAGAGTTTTCCCACAACAATGGTTATCATGAATCATTGAAAATGAGCCTGTTTGAGGTTCTATATGGTAGGAAGTGTAGAATTCTAATCAGTTGGGGCAGTCTAGTGGATATAATCGCACTTGGACCAAAATTACTCATACTTTGTCAAAAATTTGATTGTGGCAAGCCCAAAAAACGTTGTTTAGGGCCTCAAAACAACCCCGAAAGTACAAAAAGATGTATTGACATGAAAAATGCAAAAACAAGCCAGTTGGAACAGGTGGGAGGCCACCAATGTCCACCTGGGTGTTGTGTAGGGCTTCAAGACAACCCCAGAAGTGTAGAACCCTCAATTACAAAGAGATGTCACCATTACAGAGAAACGTGTTAAATTGAAAACTGTCAAGATGAGCCAAGTGGAATTTGGAACAGGTGGGTGACCACCAATATCCACCTAGATTAGTCCTCCCCCTTAGGAGGAAATGGTCTCCATTGCGTTGAGTTCCCGTGGAAGAGGGGAAAGCATTTTTTGAATATGAATCTTGGAGAGCTACTTGCCTTGTTGGAGAAGTTGTGTTGCTTGGTCTATGGAAGGCTATCATGGACCTGTTGTTGGTGGGTTTGAATTTGTTCAACCAACATGTTGTATCTTGGCCTGACAAGGAATTGTGTAGGCACCATCGTAGGTGAAGAAGAAATATCTTCTTTCCCTTCTGCAATATGCTTTTGTTGGATAGAAGGTTTTGAGGATGCAGTGGTTGTGGTGGCCTTTTATTAATCCTTTGAACATATTGCGAAGAGGCTAAATTTAGCAGTATGAGAGATTACCTTGCGGCACTGTTTTGGTGGAATAGTAGTCAGAACTACCTCTGGTATCCTCCAGAGTAATAATGACACTACGGGGTCGAGACTCATAAACAACATGAAGTTTCCACATATATGGTTGTCCCAAAATAACATCACAGACATCAAGAGGGGAAAAATCACATAATACCTCATCCTTCAAGGGTTGGATGCCATAGGATAAGAGACACTGCTTGCTGACATGGAGATATCATCCTTGGAAAAACCACCTGATGTTGTACGGTTGCAGGTGTGGTGTTGTCAAGAACCCCAACTATTTGACGACCTCATTTGAGATGAGGTTCTTCTGGCTTCCACTATCAACAATGAAATGCAATGGGGTCCCCTTCACCCACATCTGTGAATGGAAGAGGGGCTCCCCCTCTTCAGGATCTGTTGGTTCATCCGGTTGAATTGTTGTGGTCACAACACTAGTTGTGGGGTCTGTGTTGATGATCTATCTTTTCTCATTATTTTCTAGATTAGATTCTGAATCAAAGTTCGACTCCTTGTCTTTTATCTCAGCCACCAATTATTGTTTTGAGCGACATTCATCGGTGTTGTGCCATGGTCTTTTGTGGAAGTCACACCACTTCCCAGTGTCATTCTTCGTCTTTCCCTTACCCTTCTTTTTTTGTGTCTTGGACTGGTTTTCGGGAGGTTGTTGGTTACGGTCATATTTATCGTGCTTTGGTTGTTGCATATTCACATACTCGAAGTCTCGTTTGTTCTAGTGCCTAAATTTCTGCTTGATTTTGACAACATATCGATAGGCAACTCCCAATGATGAGATGTTTAGGAAATCTATTTTAGTTTGAATGTACCTATGCAGAGCCCCACGGTATTTTAGAATCAGATGTCACTCGGAGTATTTGATACCGAGCTTGGTACGCAAGGTATAGAAAGTATTTGTGAACTCCGACACTGTTTTTCCCTTCTCTTGCCAAAGTGTGGTCCATGTCATGTATTGGTCTTCATAGTTATCAACAGGGTAATATTGTTCCTTGACCGCATCCACAAAAAATCCTAAGTGGGCTCGACCCCATATATTCCAAATTCCTTGGTGGAACTTGTCTCCCAGAAAGTTTCCCACCAATGTTTGACATGGGAAAGAGCCTTGAGGAGTGCAAAGGTGATATTTTCCCTATTGGAAAAATTGTGAATAGAGAAATAACCTTCTAGCAGATCAAATCATTTTTCTAAGGCATCCGCATATATCTGACCTTCAAATACGAGAATATAAAATTTAAGATGTACCTTAAAGGGATAAGTTCCTCCAAAGTGGTCGCTTGATGAATATGTGCATGTTTCTATCGGAAGGCATTGAAGTATGTGGGAAAAATTCTCCATCATTTCGTCCCTCTATCGCACGAAAACTTGCACTAGCAACAGGTTAACAAAATATTTTTCTCTGCCTTTGATTTTCTTCCGCCATGGAGGGTTTCTTGGGCGTGTGAGAGTGATTTTCCTCAAGACAGACAAGCTCGAGACCCAACTTTCTATACTCGGACCTCGTCAGGGACATGCACTGAAAAATGATCAAGAGTAGCCTGCTCTGATACCACTAATTCGGATTATTTTTAGAACGAAATGAAAGCAGAGATATTACAATGAAATGCACATAAATATTCCCAGAAACATAGAAATGAAACAATACATTATTTATATTAATGAGATAAATGTATAGATATTGTAAAAATACAGAGTAAAAGACTTGCTAGAATGGTGACAGCTTTATCTCTGAGAAGAGATGTGACGACTACACTCATTCGCAAGAAGATGAGTACAATGAGGCTCTAAAGGCCTTTTTACAATAAACATGAATGCCAAAACCCTAGACATCCAAAAACCTAACCCTATGATATGAAGCACCAAAAATCATATGGGCCCCATTGGTGTAAGTTAGTACATAAACTTCCTGGGGTCATAACTTTTGCATACGATCTTCGTTTTAGGCTATGATAGCCCGTTGGAAAGGTCTTTTCGAGAACTACACATTATGATGTCAAATGCTAACTCCATCAAAAATTTGACTGTGGAAAGTGTTGATTTTTCAATAAGTTAGGTTAAGCATGAAGTTCATTCCATTTTAGCATTTAACTTAACCATAGACAATAATGTTGCAGCAACGAAGATCACAAGAAGAAACACCATGCACAAGAACACAAGAAGTATCCTGGGAAACCCTTCTCAACAAGGGAAGAAAACCCAGCCAAATCCTTTGCTATATTCTTCAAGAGAAAGACCTTCACCACCAATAAATACCTAGCACACAAAAGGGTGTTCAAACCCTAGAAGACTAGCGCCCAAGAGAGGTGCACACTTTTCCCAAGTAAATGTACTTGTTGAAATTTCCAAACTCACATGAAAGATGTGTTTCCACAATGGGGATTTTACCTTTACTTATACTAACCTAAATCTGTCAACATAAGTGTTTATTGGCTCAACAGGGTTGGCCTCTCTAAGTCACATTATAATAATAATAATTAATATTATATTATAATTAATATTAACCAGATTAATTATCTTTTAAATTTATAATTAATCACATTAAGGTGGGGCCGACCTATACCCTTTACATTACAATTAGGGTTACAGGCAGGTCTGACTCTTGAACAACATATAGAAATGGATCTGATACACCCACTAGTGCTCATCCATTAGGGGCACATCCATAGGGATGGCATATCTCTGCCTCACTGCATTACATAGAAGAACCAAATCTTCACACGTTCACCTGTGCTCGTCCACAACACGTCCACTCTACAGATCTTTTTTCCCACTGCCTCACACAGGAGAATCATCTGGAGTTTTCTCGTCAACTCTACTGCTCAGAGGAGGCTAATTCATCATCTTCATTTCTGTTCACATGACAATGCACCCGGCACTTTGGGATTTCACACGTTCACCTTGTGCTCAGCCACGGGGACGTCTAACTCAACAGATCGCATTTCCCACTGGATAATCATCTGGAATTCTTCTCAACTCTATGAATGGAGGAGGTCATATCTACATTCCTAGCTCTATCTCAGGCAAGAACCACATACCCTTCTTAGGGACTTTCTCCCAGGTTTGTAAGCTGAGAGAAAGACTCACGTAGATGCAATGAACCACATCTCACAGGTTTGTAAGTTGGAGAATGTCTCACATAGTTGCATTCATCAACACTCCCTCTCAGCTAGGGAGGCATTCTTTATCATGCCAAGTCTCACATGGATGTATTTTGAATTTTGTCTTGGCTGGAGTTATCGACACTCCCTCTCAACTAGGGAGCCATTCTTCATGAAGTTAATTTGGTGAAGATATCTGCAATTTGCTCATGTGTAGAAAGGTATTGCATGTGTACGATTTTCCTCTACATCATATCTCTGATATAAGGATATTTCATCTCATTGTATTTAGATCCATCAGGCAACACTGGGTTCTCAAGGAGATTTACTCACAGCTCTTGGTTATCATCATAGGATCCATCTCATGGTCAAATAAATCTGTCAGAAGCTTGTGAAGCTACATTGCTTCGCACACTCGATGTTATATACTCTGCCTCTATGGTACTCAAGGCCACAGAGTTTTGTTTCCTGCTACATTAGGAAACCATGGAAAACTTCATGATAGAACATCAGTCGGATGTGATTTTCTGGTTCACTGCACTTTCTGCTCAATCTGAATCATCATATCCTGCACACTCAAGTTCACACTAGAGGCATATCTCAGGCCATATCTCGTATATATCTCAATACATGTTTTGTTGTTGTCTAGTGAATCTATCTGGGTTGACTCATGAAATGACTAAGCACATTCACTACATGGCATCAATCAATTCTGGTGTTAACCAGATACATCAGTGATCGAATCAGTTGTGGATTAGTCTCGTCTGAATCATCATCAATCTTCTTCTTTAAATCCATCACGGTGGATTTTGCATTCTGTCATACTGAACTTCTTTAATATTTTCACTGTATATTTTCCTTGACTCAGGAAAATCTCATCGGTCCTCTGTCATACTTCTTGTCCCGAGAAGTAGTGCATCATACTCAGATTCTTCATCTCGAATTCAGAAGTCAAGGATTACTTGTATCCAACAACAAGGCTTTCTGAATAAGTCATCAGGATCAGGCTCTCGTCACCAACACTGTAGTGATATAGGTTTGGATCAACAACACTCTTGTTGAAATCCAAACTCATCAAGAATCTATCTATCTGATATAGTTTCCAACTCATGGATAGTAGTAATGATGGAACTGTATCGGGTTCACTGGATAAAGTATCTCATCATAGACAACTCACTCTATTTGTGAGAAACCTCTAGCTATAGATTTTGTTCTGTATTTATCAACACTTCCATCAGTTGTATGCTTGATCTTATAGATCCACTTGGAAGTTACCACTAACTTCCCTTCTGGTACTTGAATAATGTCTTATACATCATTCTTTAAGATATATTGGTACTCTTTTGTCATGGCATCTTGTCATACATGTTCTCATGTTGCTTCTCTAAGACCGAGAATCTCATCATCAATGAAGTGGCTCATGACTGAAGGATAGCTCAAAAATCTTTTTTGCTTTCTTGGGATGTGCCTTGAGAGGCTTGTATGTTTCTCTACCTCTTGCATAATGAGCCTAGGTAGGCCTTTTATGCCCTACTGCAGTATCTCTGAACATATCAACTGGAGCAACTGGATCAACTGAAATAATGTTTGTCTCCCTCTGAACTACTGAAGAGGGAGAATATATTGTCTTACTGTCAATCTCCATTTGAGATTCTCTGGATCTTTGAAAGACTGTCTCTTCTTCAAGGGAAATGTCTCTGCTTGTCTCAATTTGTCTCTGACCAGGGATGTCGATCTGGAATTTCTTTGAAGATTCACTGTATCCTTTCTTTCTAAAGGATCTAGTTTGGAATTCTTCTCTTTGGGTACATGAAAATACACTGGGCACCCAAATAACCTGAAGAGTTCAATCTCGGGATTTATTCTAGTGAAGACTTCTTCAAGAGTTATGTTTCTCAAAGTCTGGTGAAGACTCTTGTTCTGAATATATATTGTGTCATGCATGCTTATGCCCATATAATCATAGAAGGATTATGATTATGCATTATTGCATTGATTGCCTCAATGATGCTTTCATTCTTCCTATTTCTCAAATAGTTTTGACTCCCTCCGAGGGATAGACATCTTCCTTTCTTGTTAGCCTATCTAGAACAAGAAAACAAAATGAACCAACAAAAGAATATCTCCTCAAGGAGAATAATGAGTACATATCTATAATAAAAAAAGATTAAGGAATGTTGTCAGGGCTACAACACCTACTTGTAATGTAGAAAAATTTAGAAATACAGGTTAGAGGAATGACAATTTTAACAATCAAACCTGGAGTCTTCACTTCCAGTGTGTTGTTCCTCTTAATGCACTGAGATCCCTCTCGATCCATGACTTCAGCAAAGAGGTTCCTTCCTCCTGTAATTATCCTCATGATAATTATACAAATAATAAATATACAAGTGCATACCTGAGGGCGCTGGTATGATTTCTCCAATGGCACCTGGTTGAGCTTTTTCCTCTGAGATCTTCATGAACAAGGTAGTCACGGTGTCACCTTTTTATATCTTTCTACTTTAAAGTTGAACCTTCAATGTAAGAGTTTGTGTAGATGATTGGATTTCTTGTCTTGTCGTCACAGTCCTTCCATTCATCAATATCTTTGTTCATCATATGTTAGATTCTTCACAAACCCTTGTTAACTGGGATAGAAAAACTAACGGCTAGGCTAGGCTAGAAACCTTAGGTTTTTTTGGGCATATGACCGCCAACAATAAGCCTTGAAAGTTATAAGAACACAGGTAATCTTGAAGGCTTCTTCAAAGAGCTGCAAAAACCCTAAAAATAGAAATCTGCAGAAAATTGTGAAACCCTAGAAACCCTAGGGCCAAAATTTCAAAATGCTCAGAAATTCATTTTGAGAGTCTCTGGAGGTGCGTTGGAGAAGTTCATACTCTCCCATGTCAAAATTTTCCTCAACGTCCAAGTTTTAGGGACTGAAACACTCAAAATAAGAGGGTCGTACGGATTTTCTGGAAACCCTAGGAGGGTCGTACGGTTCTGCAGAAGAGGAGGGATGACTGGTAAAAGCTTGCAGCTTATGCAATGGGTTCTTCAAGACCTATGCTCTGATACTATGTTGATTTTTCAATAAGCTAGGTTAAGCATGAAGTTCATTCCATTTTAGTATTTAACTTAACCATAGACAATAATGTTGCAGCAACCAAGATCACAAGAAGAAACACCATGCACAAGAACACAAGAAGTATCATGGGAAACCCTTCTCAATAAGGGAAGAAAACCCAACCAAATCCTTTGTTATATTCTTCAAGAGAAATACCTTCACCACCAAGAAATACCTAGCACACAAGAGGGTGCTCAAACTCTCGAATACTAGCGCCCAAGAGAGGTGTGCACTTTTCCCAAGTGAATGTACTTGCTGAAATTTCCAAACTCACATTAAGGACGTGTTTCCACAATGGGGATTTTACCTTTACTTATACTAACCTAAATCTGTCAACAGAAGTGTCTATTGGCTCAATAAGGCCGACCTCTCTAAGTCACATTATAATAATAATAATTATTATTATTATATTATAATTAATATTAACTAGATTAATTATCTTTTACATTTATTGTTAATCACATTAAGGTGGGGCCGACCTGTACCCTTTACATTACAATTAGAGTTACATGCAGGTCTGACTATTGAACAACATATAGCAAGGGATTTGATACACCCACTAATGCTCATCCACTAGGGGCACATCCATAGGTATGTCATATCTTTGGCTCACTGCATTACACAAAAGAACCAGATCTTAACACGTTCACCTGTGCTTGTCCACAGGCACATCCACTCCACAAATCTTCTTTCCCACTGCCTCACACAGGAGAATCATCTAGATTTTTCTCATCAACTCTGCTGCTCAGAGGAGGCTAATACATCACCTTCATTTATGTTCACATGATGATGCACCCAACACTTTGGGATTTCACACGTTCACCTTGTGCTCAGCCACAGGCACGTCTAACTCAACAGATCGCCTTTCCCACTGGATAATCATCTGGAGTTCTTCTCAACTCTCTGAATAGAGGAGGTCATCTCTATGTTCCTAGATCTGTCTAAGGAAGGAACCACGTACCCTTCTTAGAGGCTTTCCCCTAGGTTTGTAAGCTGAGAGAAAGACTCACATAGCTATAATGATCCACATCTCATAGGTTTGTAAGCTGGAGAATGTTGCACATAACTGCATTCATCAACAACAAGCCCAAAAAACATTGTTTAGTGCCTCAAAATGGCCCTGAAAGTACAAAAAGATGTATTGACATGATAACTGCCAAAATAAGCCAGTTGGAATAGGTGGGCGGCCACCAATATCCACTTGGATGTTCTGTAGGGCTTCAAGACAGATCCATGAGTGCAGAACCCACAATTACAAAGATATTTCACTATTACAAAGAAACGTGTTGAACTGAAAACTGTCAAGATGAGCCAAGTGGAATTTGGAACAGGTGGGTGGCCACCAATATCCACCTGGATCAGTCCTCCCCCCTTAGGAAGCAATGGTCTCCATTGCGTTGAGTTCCGACAGAAGAAGGGAAAACATTTGTTGAATCTAAATCTTGGTGAGTCACTTGCCTTGCTAGAGAAGTTGCGCTGCTTGGTCTGTGGAAGGTTGTCATGAACCTATTGTTGGCGAGGTTGAATCTGTTCAATCAAACTATTGTATCTTGGCTTGATGGGGCATTGTGTAGGCACCATCGTAGGTGAATAAGCAATATCTTCTTTCCCTTCTGCAATCTTATTCTATTGGATAAAAGGTGTTGAGGTTGCAGTGGTTACAGTGGCCTTCTGTTTATCCTTTGAACAGATTGTGAAGAGGCTCAATTTAGCAGTATGAGAGATTACCTTGCAACACTGTTTTGGTGGAACAATTGTCGAAACTACCTCTGGTATCCTATAGAGCTCACCCCCCAGAGTAATAATGACACTACGGGGTCAAGACTCATAAACAACATGAAGTTTATACATATATGGTTGGCCCAAAACAACATCAGAGACATCAAGAGGGGAAACATCACATACTACCTCATCCTTGAAGGGTTGGATTCCATAGGATAGGCGACACTGCTAGCTGACACAGAGATCTCGTCCCTAGCGAAGCCACCTGATGTTGTAAGGTTGCGGTTGTGGTGTTGTCGACAACCCCAACTGTCTAACAACCTCAACTAAGATAAGGTTCTTCTGGCTTCTGCTATAAACAATGAAATGCAATGGGGGCCTCTTCACCCACATTTTTGAATGGAAGAGGCGCTCATCCATATCTATGTTTATTGATTTGCATGAAGCATATTTAAGTTATTTTCCAAAATTATTACATGAGTGGATATTGAGGTTGAAAAATACCCATTTGACTAATCGGATCAGACCAGTAGAGTGGACTGCTGAAAATATTGCACGATTTGAAAGTTTTAGTAAAAAATTCACCTAGAGTATTATTGCAAGGCTTATTACTGAAATTGCAGTAGACACAACGAAGTCATATATTTTTGCAGAGCAGGATTTCTTGAGGGGACCCAGAGGGAGCTACATTAGGTCACTTTACACATCGATCAAGATATTACTACATGATAAAGGCATGATGACCATGGAATTAAACAACTACATCAATCTACGTGCATGAGGGAGTTGGGGGAAGCAATAAGGAATATCTGAGATATGAAGAAGGCTCTGGAGAGTAGCTAGAAGAAGGAAGAAATGGACCCCATCATGATAGATGATGAACATACCAGGTATATCATAAGGAAAGCAGGTGTGACGCGCAACGGAGGACCCTACCAGTATAAGATTAATAGAAATAAGAGGGTAGTAGTTGAGCGAGATGGCTTGGACAATGATGAGGAAGAGGTAGCGTATCTCCATGGCACGGGGTAGATTGAGGATATCTTGCGTGCCACATATGAGAGGAAAACCAGAGGTCATGGGTCTGGTGGAGAAGAAGGCTCTCCATTCCAGATTTGAATTAGTGTGGAAACCACAACCCCATGTGCGACTAAAACATCTGAAGAAGAAAAACCAGTTAACCAACAAGTTATTACTAGTAGAAGAATTTTTACAGGACGTGGGTCCAATAGAAACTCAAGCAGAAGTGCAAGTTCAACAAGTAGCAGTCAAGTATTTACACCACATGTAGGTGGTAGTACAACAAAGTTCACAATGGCAAGACAAGATCCAACTATTAGGTTACCAGAGTTCTGAGGGGACGGGTCAGATGACCTATAAACGAATTTGTTTATCTGTGAGAAGATATGGGCAACAAAGCAAATTACAGATGAAGATATAAAGTTTGTGCAGTTGGAAATCACATTTATAGACCACACACTAGAGCGGTACATGGATCTCGCTCGAAATAACCCGACAAGAGCACTTACAACTGTTGCAGAAGTAAAGAGGTAGTTAATCAATGAATTTCAGAAGCCAAACTCAAAGGATTAGTTCATGAACGAGATGATAGAGATTAAACAGAAACCAGAAGAATCGGTCTGGGAGGTGGACCAAAAGTTCAAGAGGCTAAAAGGTAAGTTAAAGTACCCTATTACTAACATGGATCATAGACATTTGTTTGTTAACTCTTTATGGCCACACTTGAAGTATCCTTTGAGATAGTAGAAATTCCAAAGTCAGGTTGAGGTTGTGCAAGTAGCCTTACAATTAGAGGAAAATCAGTACAAGCATATAGATCTAGTTGTGGAAGAGATCAAACAAGATTTGAAGATCTTAACATTTGAGTTGAATCAGAATAAAGGAAAGGAGAAAAGAGAAGACGTCTGGTGTACAATGTGTAGGACTAAAGGCCATCATAAGAACGATTTTATGTTAATTGCGCATTATATTGGAGTGGGTATGCCAAACCCTTTAGCTTCAGGGACCATGGTGTGAGATTTGAAAAATACATGGGCATGATCCCTATCACTGCCCCCTAATGCAGAAGTATAATACAATACCGAAGAGTACATTTTGTAATTTTTGCAAGTCAGTTGGACATGAAGACAAGGACTGTAAAACTTTGGAGATGATGAAAGAAAGGATTTCAAATACATATAGGGTGCAGGTTGAACATATAACAGGACAACCTGTGCAACAGCCACAGTATAACAACATGTATCAACCACAATATAATCTCGCACAACAGTTTCAAGAACAACCACAATACAATAGTGCACAACAGTTTGGAGCACCACCGTAGCAGTGCACAACACCACCACAGTACAATAATGCATAGCCAAAGTATAATCAAGGACCTTAGTATAATACACCGCGCAGAGATAATCAGGGCAACATAGGAGGCTTTAGAGGAGGAGGTCGTGGAGGAAGAGGCTTTAGAGGAGGTCGTGGAGGAAGAGGATTTGGAGGAGGTCGAGGACCAATAGTTTGTCATAACTACCAGAAACCATGGTACTATGTCAGGGACTGCCCACAACCACATGTGACTTGTATGTATTTTCACGCAACAGACCATGAGATAGAAGACTGTCTGACACTTTTGGTGAAAATAGAGGACAAGACGAACCAGACCAACCAGAACGTGCAATGGATCAGGGTGGAAAACAGAGAAGAGGATGGGAAGAAGATTAACATAGTTACTAGAGGTGGATCTAAGACAGGACAAGATGCAACCAAGAAGGATTAGAATCAGTACCAGTGGGTTAGAAAGAATACAACACATGAACATAAGTTTGATGCGCAAAGAGAAAGAGATATTCAAAGAGGCTAGGCAGAAGATTCTGAAAGAAAATATTGTGTCTACTTCAGGAACAAAACTAGAAGATTAGATACCAGTGTATGACATGCCTCCATTATTTGATCAGACCAACAAAGAGGAGCCTTCAGAACAAGTAAATAACTTAAGAAACTTTTTGGGATCATGTGTAAAATTGTTGAATGATAAATATTCCATACAAGTACTGCATAATTTGTTATAAAAGTGTAATTATGGGGAAGAAGGGGTAAAACGAGTGAATCAAGTCCATAAGAAGAGAAGAACAAGTAGAGAATTCAGGTTGAATGGAAAGATAGGCGATTTCAATATGGGGGGTATCATACTGGACTTAGGGTCTGAAGTCAATGTTTTACCAAAGAAGACATGGGAAGCTATGGTAGAACCTCAATTAGGTTATTCACCTATCGAGTTGAAGTTATAAAATCCGCACAGAGTGGTGTCAATTAGAATATTGAAAGGAATTCCAGTAGATCTAGATGGTGTGCGCACCATGGTAGACTTTGAAGTCGTTGACATAGTAGATAAAAATTCACCATATCCGACATTGTTGGGCTTGGATTGGGATTTTGATAACCAATCTATTATTAACTTAAACACAAGGAATATTATCTTTAAATCAAGGGAATACTGAGTTGTTGCGCCATTGGATCCTTCATAAGGAGGAAGGTATGTGGAACCTATGATAGAAAATATTCTTACAGAAGATGTAAATCAACTATACAGAACAACCACGCATGAAGAGGATCATATCAACCCAACTGCATATGGCATGCTCAGTTGGAGGCGTATTAGTTCTTGTGCTTCAAACTCTGACACGGGACTAGAGAACTGGCAACAATGACTACATGAATTATTTACCAGAAGATGTGCGGAATGACATGCACGCTAAGATGGGTTGGTACAGAGGTAAGAGAGCCTCCTACTTTTTATGGTATGAACGACTTAGAAAAAAAAATTATGAAGTTTGAATTAGAAGTAGTAGAAAGTCAGAGATTACCAGTATTAGATATTGCTTTGAAAGCTACACCTACCCGTTGGTGGGGTACACACAAGGAGAAGATCAACAATTGGTTTCAATGCAAAAGGTTACTGCGCATCAGATTCGACGCAGAGCAGGAGCATAGATATGAGGATATATATGAAGGATTTGGACAACCTAAAGAACATATCAATAAGTTCTTGGTTCAATGGAGATTAGTACCACGAGAAGAATGGCCACATCATTTTATTCACACACTAGAAGGCATTCCAAAGAGCTGGTACAAAAAACAGGAACAACGCAGAGAAACTACAAACTAGGGAGAGATACAACAGAATTTGTAGTTACATTTTTCTTTGAGCATTAAATTCCAAAGAGAGATACAACGCTCAAGGTGGTAAGAGACATAATATTTGAAGAACCCGAATCTGAAATAATCCCAACATATCACAAGCAGACTAGATACATAGCTAAACAATTACTACACTATTATCACGTCACATAAGAAGAAGATCCAACAGAGGATAATTCGTGCAATATACAAATCCCAAAAGTTGAAGGAGAAAGGGAAGTGGAAGGACCAAAGCTAGATTCATAAGATTATGTTGCTCCCTTGAAGATCAAGAAGGTAAACATTGGAACTGCAAAATAGCCAAAGATGCAAAGCATTGGAGATTATTGGGATAATCAAACAGTAGAAAGAATCACAGAGTTACTGCACGAGTACAATGACTTATTCCCAACAACATTCTCAAAGATGAAGGGATTATCAGAAGAGCTAGGAGAGATGAAGATCACCATAAATCCAGAAGCTAGACCTATAAGACATAGACCTTACAGATTGAATCCAATATACAAGGAGAAAGTGAAGGTATAAATTGACAAGATGTTAGAGGCTAGCGTCATATAACCCGTGGAAGAATCATAATGGATTAATCCTATGGTGGTGCGGGAAAAGAAGCAAGGAGGGATTAGGATTTCTGTAGATTTGATCAAATTGAATGATGCTTGCCTACATGATCCTTTTCCTACCCCATTTACAGAAGAATTTTTGGAGAATGTAGCGGGTCAAGAAGATTATCCATTTACAGATGGGTTTTCATGATATCGTCATATTAGGATAGCATAAGAAGATAGACACAAGACTACATTTGCTACAGAGTGGGGATCATTTCAGTATACAGTCATGCCATTTGGGTTGAAGAAAGCACCAACAAGTTTTTCAAGAGTAGTAGTAGCAGCCTTTAAGGACTTTATTCATAAGTTTCTAGAAGTTTACTTGGATGTCTGGACAATGTTTAGTTTATCGAAGGACCATGTTGCATTGTAAAGCTTAATGTTAGACATGTTATCCCTCACTTTTAGTGATAACTAGGAGATCATGTCTCGAGGCACACAGGTCCTAGACATGGAGTACCAAGAGTTGGATCGACTTTAGCATGGCCTTGGAGGGCCCATCTTTTCTCCCTTTCAGTGCCTCTACCTTGCCAGCAGCAGCAGCATCCATCACCATCGGCTTGGTCTTGTGTCTGAGATGGTTCTTGCTCCATGAGGTAATGAGTCTGGGTATCATGGTATGTGTCACTATGATCTTCAAAACCTTTGACTATGTGCATTTAATTCCTTTTGTTTCTAACAAATGCTTGGATCTTATACTTTCCCTCTTGACCATGTCTAGGGGAATTGACAGGATGCCCTAGTAAGCCTCTGTATGTAGGTTCTGGTTTGCCACTGGGAGGATTTCTGAAAATCCATCGTCCACTCCCATCATAGCATCACCTTTTCATATTGCTTCCCGCTCACCTATCCCATTACACTTGTCTAGGCACTGGGTTGACCTATATTTTGAGGATTGCACCTTACCTAGTGGGAAGAAGGGGATAAAGGCCCAGAAGGTAAAAGCAAGCTGGAAAAAGATAAAAGCCTTAGAATAAAACCTCGAGATGCTTCGCCCAGGGATCCCCAAGAAAGCACTAAAAAGCTTCTCAGCAAGAAACAAGAGGAACCCATAAAATAATAAAACAAGACCTAGTCAGACGATAGGGGGTCAAATCACTCGCCAACCTATTAGGTCCATGGGTACCTAGCAGTATGACATTACCACCAGTTGGTTACCATGCCAGGGTAGTGACCCTTGGTTGCATGGCCAAGGGAACGGGGGTCTCATCACGGGCCAACCTTCTCCTTTCAGTGAAAGTACTTGTGGGTAACACTGTCACCACTGGTCACCATGCCAAGGAGGTGCCCCCCGATTAGCTTCTTGAAAAATAAAGAATAAAAAATAAAAGGGATGAATGAGCATGGAAAAAATTGCATCCAGGACAGGTGCAGCTCACCTTCTACAAAGGCACCCAGAGATAAATATTTGCACCCTCTGCTCTCATTGCACCCACTCGCCTGGACCTCCCTTACCCACATCACCCACTTGCATGGCTATTTTTGGATCTTTATTGGCATTTTTGGCATATTTCTTGATGGAAGGTGTTTAATCTATGGTTTTCTATGTTGTTTCTTGGTGAAATGTAAGTGAATTTCTGCAAAACTTCTTAATTGAATGGTTGTATTGTTATTTCTTTCATATATTGTTATAAATTTGTTGAATAAGCCCTAGGTAACAAGCACACATCGTAGGTCCTTGTCTCATGTCCCCGTCAAGATTTCCAACCATTAATTAAAGAGAGAAAGAGCCTAGCCTTAGCTACACTTTTTACCCCTCTTCATTGATAATCGTTTTACTTTTTTGAGCTAAGAAGAAGAAGACGCATCAAGGCCTAGTTCCCCTACACCTTGATGAGCCAATTTTCTAGGGTTTGTTGGCAAAGCCTTGCTATAGCAACACGTTGCCTTGCAGATCCTCTTGTCTTAGTTTCATGCCACTTTCTGAGCTAGTCGTTTTTCCATTGAGTTAAGGAAGGAGGAGAGAGCACTGAGGCCTAGTTCCCCTACACCAACATGAGCCTCTCTCCCCTAGGGTTTTGACTTTGAGGCCTTGCCATAGCAACACCTCAAAGCTTCACCCTCCATTCCTTAGCCTTACTATCTTCCTTAATCCTTCGACTCATGCATCCTCCTTTTCACTCCATTAACCCTAGAAACGCACTGATCGAAGACCTAGCTTGTGATTACTATGATAAAAACCACTCTCAATGATTTGAATGAAACCCTAACTATTCTAACCCTACTAACTGAATGTTGTTGTCATCTCTTGCTATTAAATTCTTGGTGCAGCCATCGTTTTTCCTATGAGCAATTGAATGGTTATTAAAGGGCATTGCTAGAATGAAGCGTTTATTGTTACATTGAATGCCACGTTTTCTTAGAATTTATTGAAGAAGTGACATTGTATATCATTTCTATTTTATAAACATTGACTTCGTCAATATTTATTATTCAATTGCTTATATATATCAAATAGTAATTAATTATATGAAGTAATAACCAAGTGAGTAAGCTTGCATATATATGTTTCTTGTTACTTTGTCTCGGGCAGGTGCATCCCTATTTTATGGTTATACTTCCCTTTATTGGTTGTTTTCCAGACTGTCTGCTCGTCGGTGACTTGTGAGGGGGGAATTTACATTTTGTCTTATAATCCTTTGCCTTATCAAAACCCCAGGTCACTGGGGACATCTCCCCTAGGCCTTATGTTGAAATTACTAATACAACTGAGAGGGGGGGGTGAATCAGTGGTCTTTGAGCTTAAACAATATTAACTCTATTAAAATATTCTTAATCTTTCTTCAAGTGATCATCAACATTATACAGCATATGGAGAGTAAAAGTAAAAAGCATCAATCACACATAAGGTATACACAGAGACAGATTTTCACGAGGAAACCCATAAAGGGAGAAAACCTCTTCTTCTTCGAAATGATAGGCAGTCTTTTAAGTTTTGTACATCATCTTTAATTGAGCACCAACTCAATGTGAGGC
>SNQJ01S0008054.1:36151-54966 GCA_010110895.2 Picea sitchensis
CTGGTTTCTCTAGCACCCACTAGAAGGAAGCACCAACTCCCTATATGTTCCAGCACCAACTAGATGGAAGCACCAACTTCCAGTTACACAAGCTCCAACCTGTCTAACAGATAACACTTGTTCTCCCTTGCACCACCTTGCCACCCTGGTTTCTCTGGCTGCAACCAGATGGAAGTTACAACTTCCTGTGTTCAAGCTCCCACTTGAACCTCTGAGGACAACAGTCCTCCCGAGCACCTCCCAACCTCTTTAGAACATAAATGAACATATAAACATTCAACTACACAGATACATCAATTCTTACCAATCTTTCTTTGTTCTGCACATCTGGTCATCTTCTGACTGTTCTGCAATTCATTTCTTCCTCTGTCTGTTCAGCAGGTCTGCTCTGCATCAACTTGTTCTCTCATTTTGCTCTTCTTCAACTTGTTCTGTTATTCTCCTCTGTGTTTCATCTCACACTGCACATATACTCAATCTCATCCTGCGCATCCTCTCATTTTCCTTTTCTTACAGTTTCATTCTTTTCTAATACAGAACAACCAACCTCACGTTGTCTGTCTCATTTTCTTTTATACACACTCACGGCAGTTCAACTTCCCATCTCCTTAGGCAAAAGGAAGACAATTGTCTCAGCAACTGAAACGCCAACTAATCGGCAATCATAAGTCCGTTTCACTAACAGATTCCAAACTAATGAGTTAACTGTGAGAGAGAACAATAACCATCCGATCAACACTTGATCTGATGGTTCAGATCATTCCGCGATTTTGACACTCCTAATGTTCAATGTTCTTGTCACTTACAAATCCCGATCTACAAAATTTCGATACAGAACTTTTCTGCACTAGCTCCTTCCCGAATATGACTATGGTCATAACCAAGCGCCTATGCAAAAAGCGCTTTCGCGATTTCTCGTTTCATGATTTTCGACACTATGCTTCGTTGACCCCAAGTCAGCGAAATTTTGATCACTTGCCACATGTCCTGTGATTCCATAGTCCAGATCTGATCTTGATTCAACGGCTACGATTGAATCGCGATTTCAGCATTCTTGTTGCATTGGGTTCTTTGCCTCTCTATGTCGCGATTCGCGAAACTCCGATATGGAGTTTGATCAACGATCCAGATCTGATCTCTATTCAACGGCTGCGATTAAATCGCGATATCGGGATTCCTGATGTTAATCAACTTTGACATCTCCAACTCTCGATCCCCGAAACTCTGACATGGAGTTAGATCAACGGTCCAGATTTGATCTTGATTCAACGGCTGCGATTCAATCGTAATTTCGCATATCGCGAAATCGGCATTCTTGTTGCATTGTTTCTTTGACATCTCCAACACACGATCCTCGAAACCCCGACATGGACTGGAATCAATGGTCCAGATTCAACCTTAATTTGACGGCTCAGATTACATCGCGATTTCGCATATCGCGATATCGGGATTCCTGATGTCAATAATCTTTGACATGTCCAACTCTCGATCCCCGAAACTCCGACAAGGAATGGAATCAACGGTCCAGATTCAACCTTAATCTGACGGCTCAGATTACATCAGATTTCGCATATCGCGATATTCGGATTCCTGATGTCAATAATCTTTCACATGTCCAACTCTCGATCCCCGAAACTTCGACAAGGACTGGAATCAACGTTCCAAATTCAACCTTAATCTGATGGCTCGGATTACATCGCGATTTCGAGAAGTTAGGGAACCCTCTTCCTTTGACTCTCCAGTCAGCGAACTTACGATCTTTCCCCACGTGTCCTTCCTGATGATGGACGGTCCTCCTTCTTTCGGGATTTTGTGAGCCCCTTTTCTCCTTGTTATACTTAAAAAGGCGTGCAGGTTCTCCTTGATCCAACGATGGTCGGATCCCACGCTTGGATCGAACCCCTGAGATCTATCCTCCTCTTCAGCGCGCTCTTCTTGTCTAAATTCAGATCTGACGGCCCTCGTTCTGTCGGGAATTTTTTATGGGATCCAACGATCAATAGTTCTTCTCAAACTTTACGAGTCTTCGATCACTCGATCAATGTTGCGTTGCCTTCGATCATTTGCCTTCGATCATTCGACCTTCCTGAACTTATCTTCTGTTTGCCTGTCGATTACAAACTTCCTGTACTCATGCCATCTTCACTGTTGTACTTGCCATCAATGACAAGCATTCGCTATCTGTTAAATATTTTCCATTCGTTGTCTTTTAAATATTTGCCAACACCTTACCTCCCTAAACAGAAAGAACCTTCCCATCAAGGTGACATTGGGTGGGATTGGTTCTAGTTACGCCAGTTTGCCTCTTCACATCTATCTTTATCCTAGCTACAAACTGCATGATAAAAAATTTGCGCCACTGTCGGGAAACACTAAGTCAAAACTTCCTCGAGACAACAACCTTTTTGCTAAGCCTTTCCTCTAGAGTCTTCGTCTTACAAGCTTACCTGACGACTCCACCTTGGGTTTTTTCCCTTATCTTTTGATAGTTTCAAGAAAATTTTATAGTGACTCCACTGATGAAGAAGCCAACTATGACTTCACAATGGGACCCGGGAAACTACAAATCTTTAGAAATGAGTAAAATCCCAGGATACCCTAGACAAATGCCCCCCTGATATGAAAAATGGCTCCCTAGATTCACTGGCATGGATGGAGAAAGATCTGACTATCACATGAGAAAATTTTGGGCTTTCTTTCGGCACCACCCTATTAGTGATGATGCGGAAGACTTGGTAATGAAACTCTTCTCTGCCACTTTGCATGAAAATGCTAGAAAATGGTATGGTAATCTTCCAGCCGCTAGCATCACAACTATGGACCAATTAGAAGAAATATTTCTCGTGAGTTGGGGCATGAAATTAAAAGATATCCAATTGTTACTGAAAGGACTTAACTGCATAAAGCAAACAAAGAGTGAGACTGTCAGAGCTTTCGGGGTCAGGTTTCAGAAGTTACTTCACCAGATTCCCAAAATCCATTGTCTTGAAGGCAAGTACCTCGTGTATCTTTATAATAATGGACATCTAGGGCATTTAAGCTTCCTCCTAAATAAAAAGGGTCCAAAAACACGTACAGAAGCTCACAACATGTCCATTCAAATCGAGGTAAATCTCTCCTTGTCCAAAATAAATGATTGGATTATGGACACTCTCAACTTGATAAAACTAGTTTCCATTGAAACCTTTACTGATGATCCCCAAGAAAGAAGGGAACAATTTTTTGACCAGCAGAATGAAGTCGTGATTAAGGAGCAAGAACCTAAGCAAGATTATGAAGTATCAACTTGTGCCCCTCTCTCTGATGAGGCCATCCAAGAGCCCTTTTTTCCTGCATAACAAAAGGACGATGAGGTTAGTTGTTTTCCATTTCAGGATTCCGATAACACCTTGTCCCATGATTCAGAAAATGAAGGAGAAATGGAATCCCCGAAAGAAGTAGACCTTCCTTGCTACACAATAGAACATGAAGGGGTAGTTCCTGAGGATGAGACGATAACGCATGTTGGAAGCACCCAAGTCCTAAAATCTCCTCCACGAGAAGAAATAGTAAGTTGCCCTGCTCCCCTAGTTTTTTATGATGCTCTATTTTGTGATAGGGAAGATGAGGAGGAGATAAGCAAGTCCTTGAATGCTTCAAATCTTGCATGTTATGATACCAATAATGACATAGTTGATAACATTGATGAGTTCATACATTTTGGGAGACATAGGTGGGATGAAGTTAGTTATGATATGGATCCCATCTATGACATAGAGAGTCGTCTCCAAGTGTTGCCTTTGCAATGATCACGACAAGTTACTCTTGACCAGTGGCAACAAGGAGATGAGATTTTTACCGATGCTCCCAAGCACTCAAGGTTGACCAAGTACCGTATCTACTTGATGATTTTCAATCTTACCTTGAGGGCTTTGATGAGTAGTCCTTCGAGCACTTATATTTATCCTATGAGGATCACTATCTACCACCGTTGTGCTCAAGTCGTGCTAGGAGTAAGAGCGTTGTTTGCCTAAAGAGGGATTTTCATGACCTTTTTCTTCAGCCACCTCTTATTACCTCACCTTGTTGTATCATTAAGAGTGTAGTTGGGAGATATATCTTTTGTTTTTAGTCTCCTCTGAAGCAAACACTAGAATCTAAGGTTTGGTTGAAAACTACAAGTTCAAGATTATCATCTCAGTCTTTCAACTTTCCCTTAAAAGTTTGCTAGTCATTTGTCAGATCCTTGTTAGTCCCTTCGGAGTGTGAGGACGTCTTGGGTAGCTAGATTGCAGACCTGTTGAGTCAGCATTCTGAACCTTGGACTTTTCATGACCCCTTCCTGAAGTGGATTGAGAACTTTCATCAGAGATTGACGTGGCATGATTTTATCCCTCCCACCCACCTCTATGAGTTAGACTTTGTGACTTCCGATCATATCATATATGCTCTAACCCATGTCATTGTTTTGCTTGACTTATCACTATTTTGCTTTATGATGAAGCACAAAGGCAGGTATCATGGGACATTGATGGATTGGCTTTATTGGTTGTTTGACTACACCCAACATCCATCCAACAAGTAAGTACAGGTAAGTATATATGTTGGGGTGGCATTACCACCCCAATTGGTTACTGATATTGCTATTGAGAACAAGCATGTAAACAGGTTATGCCAGATATGTTGAGGTTCTCATGCGCTCTACGGTGAGCACATGTCCACGAGTTGGAGCCAGATGTTATCCCTCACTTTTAGGGATAACTAGGAGATCATGTCTCGAGGCCCACAGGTCCTAGACATGGAGTACCGAGAGTCGGATCAACTTTAGCATGTCACTGGAGGGCCCATCTTTTCTCCCTTTCAGTGCCTCTACCTTATCAACAACAGCAACATCCATCACCATCGGCTTGGTCTTGTGTCTGAGATGGTTCTTGCTCCATGAGGTAATGAGTCTGGGTATCATGGTATGTGTCACTATGATCTTCAAAACCTTTAAATATGTGCATTTAATTCCTTTTGTTTCTAACAAATGCTTGGATCTTATACTTTCCCACTTGACCATGTCTAGGGGGATTGATGGGATTCCCTAGTAAGCCTCTGTCCGTAGGTTCTGGTTTTCCACTGGGAGGATTTTTGAAAATCCATCGTCCACTCCCATCATAGCATCACCTTTTCATCTTGCTTCCCTCTCACCTATCCCATTACACTTGTCTGTGCACTGGGTTGACCTCTCTTTTGAGGATTGCACCTTACCTAGTGGGAAGAAGGGGATAAAGGCCCAGAAGGTAAAATAAAGCTGGAAAAAGATAAAAGCCTTAGAATAAAACCTCAAGATGCTTCGCCCAGGGATCCCCGAGAAAGCAATAAAAGGCTTCTCAGCAAGAAACAAGAGGGACCCGTAAAATAATAAAACAAGACCTAGTCAAAGGATAGGCGGTCTCATCATGAGCTAGCCTATTATATCCATGGGTACCTAACACTATGACATTACCACCAGCTAGTTACCAGGCTAGGGTAGTGACCCTTGGTTGCATGGCCGAGGGAAAGCGGGTCTCATCAAGAGCCAGTCTTCTCATTTATGTGAAAGTACTTGTGGGTAATGTTGTCACCACTGGTCACCACACCAAGGCAGTGCCCCCTGATTAGCCTCTTGAAGAATAAAGAATAAAAAATAAAAGGCATGAATGGGCTTGGAAAAAATTGCATCTAGGATAGGTGCAGCACGCCTTCAACAAAGGCACCCACAGGTAAAGCTTTGCACCCTCTGCTCTCATTGCACCCACTTGTCTGGACCTCCCTTACCCACATCACCCACTTGCATGGCTCAGATGAGGTCTCTTTCGAAAACTTTCCTCTTCCAGTGGACACTAGCCCAATAGGACGCCTTGTCACTTTCTCCAAACTTGTATTGCAGGCTTGTATAATGTCTTTGAGATTTTAACTAGGGTAATAAGGGTTTTATGCACATGTTTAACAATATTGATCAAGACATGTGATTGACATTACTATGATCTCTATGACTTATGAGCCCATGGAGGGCGTAGCTGTTGATGTGCAAGATCATGCCCGACGGACAGGTACCATGTTGGACTGGTACACTTGGGGAGATGATTAGTTCGGACCTCCATGGGGCCGAAGAGCCCACCAGATGGATGTTGAGACCCCATCAAGGGGCAGAGACATGACAAAGATGGTCAGAGGCTTTGCACCGGAGAAGAGGAGGACGTTCCACCAGAGGCAGCCTGGCAGAGCTTGACCTAGGGGGGTTGTGCCTCCTCCATTGGGAAGTTGACCCTGGAAGGCCCAGGACGTCACCCATAATGATCATGATGTCATCCAACCTTGTGGACATCTTGGGAGGCATATTTGGCAGTGTTGGCACGTGTGGCAGGTTGGAGAAGCCCTAGGAGGGCTAACGTTTTTCTCCAGGATGTTCCATTTTCCCTAGAAGGGGATAATGTCTCCCTAAAAGGGGCATGACGTCTCTATTTAGCTTGATTGTGGTTTAATTTTGAACATTTAATGTAAAACAATACAATTTTTAGTATTTTGGCCTTGTCGGCCTTTTTATGACCTAAAAGTGAAATTAGGTCATGGTACAGTATAAATTGAGGGTTCTTACTCTCATTTTTTCAGGATCTCTCACTCAGTCATTAGTGAGGTCTGAAATTTGCGCTAGAGTTGGGTTCTTTGGCTGAAATTGTGAGGCGCACTTGTTGGAGGAAGGCATTTTTGGATCTGTATTGGCATTTATAGTATATTTCTTGATGGAAGGTGTTACAACTAGGGTTTGCTATGTTGTTTCTTGGTGAAATGTAAGTGAATTTCTGCAAAACTTCTTAATTGACTGGTTGTATTGTTATTTCTTTCATATATTCTTATAAATTTGTTGAATAAATCCTAGGTGACAAGCACACATTGGAGGTCCTTGTCTCATGTCTCTGTCAAGATTTTCAGCCATTAATTGAAGAGAGAAAGAGCCTAGCCTTAGCTACACTTTTTCCCCCTCTTCATTACTAGTCGTTTTACTTTTCTGAGCTAAGAATAAGAAAATGCATCAAGGCCTAGTTCCCCTACACCTTGATGAGTTGATTTTATAGGGTTTGTTGGTAAAGCCTTGCTATAGCAACACATTGCCTTGCAGATCCTCTTGTCTTAGTTTCATGCCACTTTCTGAGCTAGTCGTTTTTCCATTGAGTTAAGGAAGGAGGAGAGAGAACTGAGGCCTAGTTCCCCTACACCAACGTGAGCCTCTCTCCCCTAGGGTTTTGGCTTTGAGGCCTTGCCATAGCAACACCTCAAAGCTTCACCCTCTAGTCCTTAGCCTTACTATCTTCCTTAATCCTTCTACTCCTGCGTCCTCCTTTTGACTCCATTAGCCCTGGAAACGCACTGATCTAAGACCTAGCTTGTGAGTACTATGATCAAAACCACTCTCAATACTTTGAATGAAACCCTAACTATTCTAACCCTAGCCTAAAACTAACCCTACTAACTGAATGTTGTCGTCATCTCTTGCTATTAAATTCTTCGTGCAGCCATCGTTTTCTCTATGAGAAATTGAATGGTTATTAAAGGTGTTGGCCCTTGGTTATGGAAGGAAGCGAAGATCGAGAAAGAAAAGGTAAAACGTGAACTGCGTGGAAGACACAGTGACTTTCACTAGGTCGAAGTAAGCAAAAGAGCAGAAAAGTCAGAGCGAAGTACAAAAAAGCAAGTTGTTGGATGAGGAGATCAAGGATGACAGATCAACAAGGAAAATGGATCGAGGCCAACTCAGCAAGCAGAGAAATCCACCATTGGATGCTTTGGAGCACCACACGAGAAGGGAGGAAAGACAAGCTGGCGAAGCCCTGAAAAATTGGGTCAAGTTGACCTAGGGTTTTAGACACTTAGGGTTTTGGGTAATTAGGGTTTTGACACCTAGGTTTCGACCTAAGGCTGTCGGTGAGGGACTATAATGTATAAATAGAGGTCGAGAGGACCTAGTTCGAGTCGGTACTAGTGTTGCGTATTGATATTGATTGTTGTTGGTTGAGAGATTATTGTACTGTGAGAGAGAGGAGTGTTGAGAGTAAGAGTTTTTTGTTATTGTAAGATCTTCAATTGGGTGCAAAGATCAAGTCCTGCAGCTGGGTGCGCAGGAAGGTGGGGGACAGAGAGAAGAAGAGAGAAGATATGCTAACTAAGAGCGCAGATCAGTACTGTAAGCTTTATCTTAATATATCATAAGCACAGTTTTGTGGACGTAGCCCTAGAAGAGAGGTTGAACCACGTATATTTTGTGTCATATGTGTGATTGATGCCTGGATCTTTGTCATTGTTATACTGTTATTTGCATTATTCTGTTAGATCAGATTTATAGCTACGCAGAGTAGATCTAGCTGATAAGAGATATATGAATGTTGCAGTATTGTTGTATTAGTTCCACTTGATATTCCCCTGGTTGTAGACATCTTTGTCCTGCAACCCCCCTCTTAGCTGCTTCGGGTGAGACTACATCTGCTTCGCAGGTGTTTCCAAAAGGGCCAATAGCTTGGGCTTGTTGGTGCACTCTTGGAGTGAACCCTGGGTCTGCCCCTGTGCCAACAAATGATTCTATTTTCGGGACCGGAATCTTTTTAAGGGAATGTCAAGGTGGTTCCCATTGAAGACAGAGAATCAAAAGTGGATAGAGGATCAAGAGAGGGACTTCGTTGAAGCCCAGAACAAGAACCATAAACTGAGTACTGAAGATTGGCTACAAAAATACATCTTCACCGACATTCATGAGATCTTCTTTGGAGGAATCCACTAGGAGTTGTTTGAGTGGTTGGCTAGGTTAGTCGATACCCAGTTCGAGATCAGATCTAGACCTCCTGTGGTTTGGACACCAGCACTGATCCATAAGGTCAAGAGAGTTAACAACACTGTATCCAGAGTAGTAGATCATTGGTTTGATAGTACCATTGCAGGGTATATCACCGAATTTGTTGTTGATAGGGTAGAATCATATAACCAAGGCCAGAGATACTTTTTCAAAGGACCCAGAGGAAAAAATTTGCACTTTCTGAAGCTAAGAATCAAGATGTTGTTGCATGAAAAAACGTCTTGAAGATACAGTAGACTGGTTGGACCTGAAAAGGCTAATGTTAAGAAATTCAAACAGCGACAGTGACACAGAAGCTGGACATATGCGTAGTGGAAGAGTATTTAGAGGGGTTCACCTTGAGAACCTGTTTAAGCAAAACTACGGAGAAGAGGGTTTCTACAGTGGAGAAGAGGTAGATCTAACCGGTGATGAACATTCAGAACCCACCAAAACAGAAGAAGGGGAAGCTGAAGAACTTCGCCAAAGTGAGCCAGAAACATCAGGAACTACGCAGATTACTGAAGTAAGTAACATTAACCCTCTTGTTGTTTCAATAGCACCAAGCAACTAGAATAGCCAAAACCACCAGAGTCTTCAAAGTGTTGTTACTATCAACTCAGCCTATACTTAGACAGGAAGCCTAGGGAACTCTATGGAAGATGAGATGAGGCTCCCTATCTTCAAGGGAGATGGATCTCAGGATCTCGATCAACACTGGTTCCTCTGTGAGCCCGTGTGGAATATTAAAAGTATCACCGACGAAGCCATCAAGAGAACCCAGTTCAGCACTACGTTAAGGGACCATGCGTTGAGTTGGTACATGAAACTTGTCCAACGACTGGCGTAGCCTAAGCCACTAAACAAGATCAAGAATGTGTTGATTGCAGAGTTTAAGAAACCTAAGTCAGAGTCACAATGTATTACAAAGCTAAAAGAGATCAAACAAAAGGTAGCAGAACATGTTTGGGAGTTCGACCAAAGATTCAAGACCCTAACAGGCCGATTAACTTTTCAGATCCCCGATGAACAGAACAAAGAATGGTTCATCGCGGCATTGTTACCATACATCAGAGTCCCTCTGATGCAGTAGAAGATTGCATCGCAGGCAGAAGCTTTGCAGATTGCCATGAAGCTTGAATCAACACCTATGGGAGAATCTAGCTCAGGCATGAGCCAGATCTTGAGCCAGCTGACTAGTTTGTCTCTGCAGGTTGAGGATATGAAGAAGGACAAGGGGAAGGACAAAAGATAAGATATCTGGTGTGTAAGATGCAAATATGAAGGTCATGATAAGGAACAATGTCCCTTATTTCATGAGTATTTGGCCTCAGGAGCGCCGAGCCCCTTGAAGCAAGTTAACCTGCCCTGGTGCGATGTATGTAGAAATAGGCATCGCCCAGGTGAGTGCTATTACATGCAGAAGTATCTTCAGATACCCATAAACTTGTATTTCACATTCTATAAATCAGTGGGGCATGATGATCGAGATTTAAGAGCTTACGATCTCATGCATGAGAGGTCGAGGGACATATACAAGATTCAAGGCGAAGTACAGCAACAAGGAAACACTCCACAGTACAACTCTCTAGGGAGAGGAAACTTCAATCCTCGCGGTGGATACAGAGGACAAGGATGACGACGATGTATGGGCCGAGGCCAAGCACAAATAATCTGTTATAACTGCGCGCAGCCAGGACACTTGGCAAGGGATTGTTAGAATCCTTACACAACCTGCAGTTATTGTAACTCTTTCGAGCATGTCATAAAAGAATTCCCTGTGCTGTTGCCTAAGCTTCAGGAAAGACGAGGACCCTAGAAGAACCCACAAGTGCAACTGATATATGTCGAAGCATGCGGAACATACACTAGAGTCGTTGTTATTACTCTAGGAGGCGTTGCTACAGGAGAAATAGAACAATCCAAAGAAAGATCGCAGAAGAGTCAGGTATCAGGAAAGCTGTGGAGAAGACTCAAGATTTTGATGAAAGGAAAGAAAGACAAATCTTCAAGGAAGCAAGACAGGAGTTCAAGGTCATCTAAAACGTGACCATAAATAAAAGAGTGTGGAATGCCTCATGCATTTGATCAATCGACTTCACCGAAAGAAGGAAATGAGGTAAGTAAACTCATCGAATTTTTGTACACTTGTCTTAAGTTAGTTCGGGATGAGAATGTTGTGCAAGAGTTACTGAACCTAATTAGGCAGTATGATCTAGGAAAGGTAGACCCCTTACTGAACAGGGCAGTACACCAGATTGGTAAGAAGAGAAGAACAAACAAAGAATTACATTTGAATGCTCAAATAGGAGAGTATGATATAGACTATGTGGTCCTCGACTTAGGGTCGAAGGTCAATGTCGTGACGAAGAAAACTTGGGCACTAATGGGAAAACCAAAGTTGATCTATTCCCCTATCAGGCTTAGAATGGCTAATCAGCAAGTTGTCAGCCCATTTGGACGATTGGAGCATGTCCCTGTGGACATCGACGGAGTTAGGACCTTTGCAAATTTTGAGGTAATTGAAATTGTTGATGATAGTTTCCCTTACCCTGCATTGCTAGGGATTGATTGGGCCTTCGACAATTCTACTATTGTTTATTTAAATAAAATACACATGGCATTTGAAAGAGTTGGCCTTAGGGTCATTGCACCCTTAGATCCAGATGAGGGTCCGCAATATACAAAGCCCATCAGAGAAGAAGACCACGCATATGAGCTGGAAAACATATATAAATTAACAGCGAGACAACAAGATTATATCAACCCTACTGCCGATGGAAATCTAAGTTGGTGAAGTGACAGCGCGTGTTCATCAGATTCAGAAGAAGCGCTGGAGAACTGGTAGAATCGGATGTATGAAGTATCCACAAGTAGATGTGCTCGACTGACTAGAGAAGTTCGCTGGATTGGTACAACAATAAGTAACCTACCTACCTTTGATGGTCTGAACCCTCTAGAATCCTTTCTCTCAGATTTTGAAACAAGTGTACCAGCACAACAAAGGTTTTTGGCTATGGATGAAGCCTTGAAATCTACACCAGCAAGATAGCGGGGGACGCAAAAAAGAAATATTACAGACAGGACACAATGTCGAACCTTGATGACAGCACAAGTAGGAAGCTGCGAAGTGAGGTACACAGGTCGAAGCTGCCAAAAGGACCATGTGCGAAGCTACGAAGAAGCCTGGAGTGACATTCCTTGAGAACAATGGGTACACAAATTCATTAACATGCTAGACACGACCCCTATTAACTGGTACCTTCAAGCGGAGCTGCGCCTCATCACTGCAGATTGGGAATGTATGCTTCAGAATTTTGTAACCACCTTTTTGTTTGAAAGTGAATTTCCTTCAGTAGATCAAGCACTACAGATTGTGAGGTAGAAAGTATTTCATGAGGCATCTAGCCTCCCTTTAGAGAAGGAAGAGGATGAATGGACTACGCCATTCCATAAACTACAACGATGTTACAACATTAATGCCGACGCAGATGATGATCCGAGGAAGGTAAACATTGCTAAGACAAAAGGCCACAGGGATGTGGAAGGACCAGGAGTTGATCTGCCATTCATTGAACAACTGATCAAGATAAAGAAATTCAATATTGGGACAGAGGAGACACTGAAGCTTGCCAACGTCGAAGATTACTGGGATGATGCTACCATTGACAAAATTGCAGAATTATTGCACGAGTATCAAGACTTGTTTCCGACCAATTTAACTAATATGAAGCGTATCAAAGGACCTATGGGACAGATGAGAATGCCTTTGAAACCAGATTCGAAGCCAGTCAAGCAAAGACCCTACAGATTGAACCTGAAATATAAGGAAAAAGTGAAGATTGAGCTCGACAGAATGTTAGAAGCATGGATTATTGAACCTGTCGAAGAGTCAGAGTGGATCAGCCATATGGTGGTGCAAGACAAGAAGACAGGCGAGATTAGGATATGTGTAGATATCAGGAAGTTGAATGATGCTTGTTTACATGATCCTTTCCCTACACCATTCACAGATGAAGTGTTGGATAATGTGGGAGGCCGGGAGGTATATTCTTTTACAGATGGGTTTTTAGGATACCATCAGATCCGAATTTCCAAAGAGGACCGCCACAAGACCACATTTGCCACAAAATAGGGATCCTACCAATACACAGTGATGCCATTTGGACTGAAGAATGCCCCAGCCATCTTCTCCAGGGTGGTGGTCGAAGCATTCAAAGAATTTTTGCATAAGTTTTTAGAAGCCTATTTTGATGACTGGACTGTTTTTAGTTTGCTGAAAAATCATATTGAATGTCTAAGACTAATGTTGGAAAAATGCAGGAAGTGTCAAATTGCTTTAAATTTGAAGAAGTGCATCTTATTCTCACCATTTGGAGTATTATTAGGACATATTGTATGCAAGCAAGAATTGTTGGTTGATCCATTAAAAATTGCAATTATAGTCGACTTTCCGCCTCCTACTTCAGTCAAACAACTGCGCTCTGCACTAGGACATACTAGCTATTATAGGAAATTTATCAAAGGATATGCTCAGATTACTGCACCAATGGAGAAGTTATTAAAGAAAGACTGTCAGTTTGGTTGGACAGACGAATGCCAGCAAAGCTTCGACACACTGAAACAAAAGATGGTGACTGCGCCCATTTTGGTCTTTCCAGACTACAGCAGAGAATTTCATGTGCATGTCTATGCGTCTTCTATTGCATTAGGAGCAGTATTGGCACAACCTAGAGAAGGGGAGATCGACCATCCAGTGGCATTTGCCAGCAAAAAGCTATCTACAACTGAAATCAATTACACTGCTACAGAGAGAGAAGGATTAGCCATGGTGTACGCGCTGCAAAAATTCCGCCATTACTTACTAGGAGGACACTTTAAAATGTTTACTGATCACTCTGCGTTGAAGTACCTAGTCAACAATCCAGTGTTGGGGGGGTGAATCTGTATATGGCTTCTCCTGTTTCAAGAATATGATTTTGAGATCATAGTTAAGCTAGGAAGAATGAACAAGGGACCCGACCACCTGCCAAGGTTGGAACATGGCGAAGAACCCACCATTCTGGAGGATACACTACCGGATGCACAATTGCTCTCCATTAGGAAGATGGATGACCACTTGACAGACATAGTCCAATTCCTGTCAACAAGAATGGCTCCAAGTGAGTATACAATTTTCTAGAAGAAACAACTAGTGGTGCACGCTGCAGACTTTTCACTGATAGTTGGTCAGCTATACAAGATGGGACCTGATGAGATACTAAGAAGATGTGTGATGGAGGCAGAGCGCCCACTGATCCTTGCAGAATCTTATGAAGCCATCGCGGGAGGACATTACACAGGGAAAGCAACTGTGCAGAAGGTTCTGCGAGCTGGCCTTTGGTGGCCTACTTTACACAGAGATGCTAAAGAGTATACCAGAGCTTGTGATGTATGCCAGAGAGTTGGAAAACCATCCCGAAGAGATGAAATGCCACTAGCACCTCAGATGAACCTACAGGCATTTGAAAAGTGGTCCATTGACTTCATGGGACCTACAAACCCACCAGGAAAGCGCACATGAGCAAGGTACATTATCACTGCGACAGAATACCTGACTAGATGGGTCGAAGCAAGAGCAGTCAAGGATTGTAGTGCAACTACAACTGCGTGTTTTATAGTTGATAACATAATAACCAGGTTTGGATGCCCTAAGACCCTTATGAGCGATCAAGGCACTCATTTCATCAACAAGACAGTTGAAGCCCTGACTGAAGAATTTGCAGTTCACCATCAGAAGAGTATACCTTGGAGACAACATTGACAAAGATTTGCAGTGTGAACAGGGATGACTGGGATTTAAGAGTACCAGCAGTACTCTAGGCTTATAGAACCACTTGTAAGAAATTAACAATGCAGACCCCTTTCAAGTTGGTTTATGGTCTCGAAGTTGTTGTCCCAATGGAGTACTTGGTACCAAGCTTAAGAATTGTTGCATTTATAGACATGGATGATACTGGCGTTGTTCGTGAGAGGCCTGCCCAGCTGGTTGAACTAGAAGAAGACAGATTTATTGTAGGATTCCATCAGCAGGTACAGAAGGAAACAAAGAAGGCCTATCATGACAGACACATCAAGAAGAAGGCATTTAAGCAAGGTGATTTAATACTGGTGTATGATGGTAAATTTATAAGACATCCAGGGAAGTTCAGAACGCATTGGCTTGGACCATATGAGATCGCCTATGTTACAGAAGGAGGAGTTGCACAACTAAAAACATTGAAGGGAGAATGGAAAGAAGGATTAGTGAATGGGATTCGGCTGAAGTTGTATTATGACAACCAGCTGCCTCACAGCTCTCAGTAAAAGCAAGGAGAAAAGGGTCTAGGTACCAGGTGTAGTTGAAACTGGGTACCAGACACAAAAAAGACAGTCTACACAAGGGTGGGAAGGAGGCCTAAAGTAGAAAGTAAAGGCTACACTGCGCAGTCCAAAGTCAAACTGAAACGAAAGGATCAGATTTGAAGTGCCTCGGTAGGAGTCGCAGGTGAGTGTTGGGGGCCTGTTGGCCCTTGGTTATGGAAGGAAGAGAAGATCGAGGAAGAAAAGGTAAAACGTGAACTGAGCGGGAGACACAGTGACTATCACTGGGTCGAAGTAAGCAAAAGAGCAGAAAAGTCGGGGTGAAGTACGGAAAAGCAAGTCATTGGATGAGGAGATCGAGGATGACAGATCAACAAGGAATATGGATCGAGGACAACTCAACAAGAAGAGAAAGCCACCATTGGATGCTTTGGAGCATCGCGCGAGAAGGGAGGAAAGATAGGCTGGCGAAGCCCTGAAAAGGCGGGTCAAGTTGACCTATGGTTTTAGACACTTAGGGTTTTGGGTAATTAGGGTTTTGACACCTAGGTTTCGACCTAAGGCTCTCGGTGAGGGACTATAATGTATAAATAGAGGTCGAGGGGACCTAGGTTGGGTCGGTAGTAATCTTGGGTATTGATATTGATTGTTGTTGGTTGAGATATTATTGTACTGTGAGAGAGAGGAGTGATGAGAGTGAGAGCCTTCTAGTATTGTAAGATCTTCAGCTGGGTCTGAAGATCAAGTCCTGCAACTGGGTGCGCAGGAAGGTGGGGGACAGAGAGAAGATCTTTTCACTAAGAGCGTAGATCAGAACTGTAAACTTTATATTAATATATCATAAGCACAATTCTGTGGACGTAGCCCTAGAGAGAGGGTGAACCACGTATATTTTGTGTCATATGTGTGATTAATGCCTGGATCTTTGTCATTGTTATATTGTTATTTGCATTATTGTGTTAGATTAGATTTATAGTTGCGTAGAGTAGATGTAGCTGATAAGAGATATATGAATGTTGCAGTATTGTTGTATTAGTTCAACTTGATATTCCTTGTAGACATGTATGTCCTGCAACCCCCCTCTTAGCTGCTTCGGGTGAGACTACATCTGCTCTGCAGGTGTTGCCGAAAGGGCCAGTAGCTAGGGCTTGTTGGTGCACTCTTGGAGTGAACCCTGGGTCTACCCCTGTGCCAACAAAAGGGCATTACTAGAATGAAGTGTTGATTGTTACATTTAATGCCACATTTTCTTAGCATTTATTGAAGAAGTGACCTTGTATATCATTGTTATTTTATTAACATTGACTTCATCAATATTTATTATTCAATTGTTTATATATATCAGATAGTCATTAATTATATGAAGTACTAACCACGTGAGTAAGCTTGCATATATCTGTTTCTTGTTGCTTTGTCTCGGGAAGGTGCATCTCTATTTTAAGGTTATACTTCCCTTTATTGGTTGTTAGCCAGACTATTTGCTCGGCAGTGACTTGTGAGGGGGGAACTTACCTTTTGTCTTACAATCCTTTGCCTTCTCAAAACCCCAGATCACCGGGGACGTCTCCCCTGGGCCTTACCTCCCTCAACAGAAAGAACCTTCCCATCGAGGTAACATTGGGTGGGATTTGTTCCAGTTACGCCAGTTTGCCTCTTCACATCTATATTTATCCTAACTACAAACTATGCGATAACAAGACAACTGCAAACAGTGTCAGATATCATTGAACATTAAGAAATGTATTTTCAGCGCACCCTTTGGGATTTTGTTAAGGCATGTGGTGTGTAAATAAGGCATGTTGGTTTCTCCTGCTAAAATTGTTGTCATAGTTAACTTTCTGCCACCGAAATAAGTACGCCAGTTGAAGAGTACCTTAGGTCATACAAGATATTACATGAAGTTCATAGGGGGATATGCACAGATTATTGCACCGAAGGAAAGTTGCTGAAGAAGGACACTAAGTATCAATGGAATGAGGAATGCCAATAAATTTTGAATATTTTGAAGGAGAAGATGGTCATTGCGCCGAATTTAGTGTTTCCAGATTGGGCAAAAGAATTTCATATGCATGTGGATGCATCTGCAATAGCATTAGGAATATTCTTGACACAACGAGGAGAAGGTGATATAGATCACTCTATTGCATTTGCAAGAAGAATGTTATCGGAATCATAACATAACTACAACACTACAGAAAGGGAAGGATTAGCTATGGTATATGCTTTCCAGAAATACAGAGATTACTTCTTAGGGAAACATTTCAAGATGTTTACAGATCATTCAGCTCTGAGATATTTAGTCAATAAGCCAATGTTGGTGGAAATAATATGTAGATGGCTATTTTTATTCCAAGAGTTTGATTTTGAATTTGTGGTGAAGCTTGGAAGATTGAATGCAGGACCAGATCACTTATTCTAGATAACTAATGGAGAGGAACCTAGTAACTTGGAAGGCAACTTTTCAGATGCATAATTATTTTTCAGTATAGATCGTTGATGAGTATTTTGCTGACATTATTGAGTTTTTTAGTATAGGCTTTGCACCAAGATAATTTAATACTGTGCAGAAGAAAAATTTGGTGGTCAGAGTTGCAGACTATCAATGTTGATACTGAGAGGGGGGTGAATCAATATCAAGTACAATTTAAAAAAAAAAAATCAAGTTATACTTAAACCATTCAATTATATCCAATGAGAAATGAACAATAGTATAAAAGTTACACCAATACACCACAATATACCATGCACAATATATGAGAAATAATCAATAGTTATTGTTCAAGGGACGTAATGACTTCCAAAGGTAGCTACAGCTTCCAAATGTAAAGGGAGGGATAAACCTCCAAGAGGAAGATGCAATCCTCCAATATCAAGAGAGATTTGAACTCTCCATCCTTGCCCCTTCCTTCCACCCAAGAATTTATGAGAGATAATAAAACTTTACCTTAAATCATCACCATCAACCAACCATCACATAGAACCTGATAATGCTTCCTGAGACTTCTTCAATTTATGCAATTCTTCAATTCTTGGAATACTTTGATCCTGTAGATAATATTACTCAATGTATTCTCTGAAACTTCTCCAAGTTTCACTCCTTGAATACTCCCCAAAAATAAGTTATAGAGAGAATGGTAGACCTTGTTCAATTATGGTTTATTCAGGAGACCAAACTTGTACAAAATGCCCCGTGCTCAATATTTAACATCGTATTCTGAAACTCGCACACAAGAAACTAAAGTCTGTACTATTTCCAATTCAATTTGTCCCACTTCATTTGGATTATCTATGAAGAAGTTATGATTTTTTTACCCAGAACATTTGTTTATTGACTAGCTTTAGGACTGGTCAAAAACCCTATCTTCCACATAGTGTATCTCTATAATTGTAGCGAATCAAGAGCTGAAAATTTTACCACATGTAACTTGATATGTCTTCTCAATACCATATCAATTTCACCATCTGAATCGTTCTAGAAAAAAAGTTATAGCGAAAATGATAAAATGACCTGAAAATAACATACCTTAGAACACATCACCAAAAGACTTCATCCTCCCTTGAAATCCGGCCTTCTTTACTTCTGATTTCCTCTGAAATTTGACTTGTGTATCAAATGAATGTATAATGATATGTATTTATACCATTT
>SNQJ01S0008054.1:55016-130968 GCA_010110895.2 Picea sitchensis
TTGTCATCTTCAAAAATTCATTTCTCCTCAACCATGAGGATCCACGTGACGTGCCACATACCACCGGAAACAACATGATGTATACTATCCATCCATGGGTGTTGTATCTGTATGTGCATTGTCCTTCATGTCCAAATACCTTCATCAATATTGCGGTCCAAAACCCATGACTAGGGTTGACATCAATGACAACAACCAATCTTCCAACAAATTCCCCCTTTGTCATTGATGGCAACACTCATGCTCGCCTATTATCACGATCCCCAATTTCTCTCCCCCTTTGACATCAATGGAAAAGGGTAGGGCTTTCTCTCCATGAGTTTAATGGCAAAAGGTAACTCTCTTCTTCGGGGCTACTCCACCTGAACATGTGGCACTCAATAATACTTCATCCTTATTTTTGGTCTTTGGGACTTTTTCTTCCTTGGAATCCTTTTGTGTGGCTATTGTATTCTCTCTCTTATTCATGTCTAGGATGTATATGTTGTTCGGTCTTCTTGTTGCAGTTGCAACCAATCTTCCTGAGTTATTTTCTCTGATTTTACATTTTTGGGAGTCAAACATAAGAGTGTATCCTTGATCACACATTTTACTAACACTGGGTAGATTATGCTTCAAGTCTTCAACCAATAGGACATTCTTTGCTTTTTCATTTTTTCTTCCAAGATCTACTACAACTTCTCCAAGTATTTTTGCAGATGAGTCATCTCCAAATGCAACATTGCCACCCTTTCTCTTCAAGCTGATGAATTTGTCTTGATCCCCGGTCAGGTGTGAAGAACATCCACTGTCTATGTTCCATTCATCTTCTTTTTTACATTCTTCAGCAATTAATGCTATTCAACAATCTTCATTGTTTGGAATCTCTTTCCTTCTCCATATTGTGGTTGGCATAGGGACAACTTCATTCATATATCTACAATCTCGTGCTTTGTGACCAAGATAATTATAATTGTAGCATACAATATTTTTGTCCATCGATGGGGAAAATGAATTATAACTTCTGTTGACAAATCCGTGATTATTTCCATATCTTCTATTTACACCATTCATGTTTCTTGCATATTTGTTCATTTCATTGATTCTGCAATTAATTGCCTTATGTCCAAAAAATTTGTAAGTATAACAATGACCAAGAAAGAAATTTTGATACCTTGGAGTAAGTGGCCTTCTTTGTGATGTGGTCCATCTGGGTTCATGATCTACTCTTCTATAGTTTCCTTCATACTGATTGAAGCTTCCTTGATTCTTGAAGGTAGGAGGTCTTCTTGGATATTCATCTCTTTTGTAACCATTCCTTCTTTCTGGTATCATGGTCCACTTCTCATCAACTGTCTATGTAGCTCTTTCTTCAACCTTCTTGTTGGTATTTGCATCTTCTTTGTATGAAGTTTCACCCATGCATCCAAGATGTGTTAAGTCTTTTGGCACTTGAGAGTTTCTTAAGCTCTTCCTCAATGAGACAACTTATTGTTCAAGTTTCTCACAATCTTCTTCTTTCTTCTTCATTTTAACATTCCTTACTTCTCCTATTCTTCTTTCTTCTTCGAGTAGAGTTTTCAAGAAAATGGTTTCTTCTCTTAGTTTCTCAAAGTCTTCTAATTGTTTCTTCAATCTTACAACTGTCTTTTCATAACTACTCAATTCACTTCTTAGTTTTCTATGTGTGTCTTTGAGCTTGCTATTTTCAATCTCAACATGCTTCAATTTTTTAAGATTCTCATCTTCTTGTTGAATCATTTCTGCTTCATGATTTTCTTCTTCTTCATTGAACTTTTCTTCTTTAGTGTCATCTCTTTCAATCCTTGGATGAGGACATTCAAATTCAACATGTCCTACTCCTTCACAATTAAAGTAAAAGAACTAACCTCTATTTTCTTCTTTGAAATCTGAGATGTTGTAATTTGCTTCAACTTCTTCTTCTTCTTCTGCTTCTTCCCTTGCATAAAGGTCTTGCAGTTTGTCCCAAACCTCTTTTCCTGATGCACATCATCCCACCTTGGATTTCACTGAATTTGTCTATCCATCCAGGACAGATTGAGAAAACCCGAAGCCCAAAAATAAGAAATGAATCGTGACCATGGGATTTGGAGGACATACAAGGACCGTTGGATCAATGTTGTTGGTCAGCAGACCACATCAGAATACCACATCAGCTGATCACATCAGCAGTCTATGTCAGCAAGGACACGTGTCACAATCATAGAACGACAAGTGTCAAGTTGAAATCAACATTTCAGGTACGTACAAATCACGAATTTGAGTGACACATGGAAGCTTCTCGGCTCGTGACATGTCATCGAGTGATGCAAGAGTTACATCACTCCAAGAGTTTTACTTCGGGAGCTTTACCACTAGCAAATGAAAAAAGCTTCGAAGTCTCGAATGCCGAAGACTCGAAGAGGCCACGAGACATTCGATATGAAAGATCACTTCGGGACCATTCTCATCCGTTGATCTACTCCAGTGGAAGGATAGCATAAGTTGAAATCTCTGAAGTCCAGAGACATGAAAGGATCGTGACCGTTGATCCAAAAGGGACATGTGTCGTTTGATCATGGACTCCGGGTGAAATGCTCCGGGAGCAAGTAGAGTTTAAGAATCGAAATTCCCGAAGCCCGAAAGGAAAAATCAATCTCGTCCGTTGGTTTGGAGGGTCACATGTCACCTGAACGTTGAGACTAAGGATCGTGCGTGGACAAAGGAAAGAAGGCAGAGCTTTTGATTGAAGAGGACATATGTCACCAGATCTTCCATTCTCGAAGATATCTAGTCAACAACAATAGGGTTTGAGATTTGAAACTCCCGGAGCCCGGATCACGAAGTAAATCTCAGTCGTTGATGTAGGAAGGTGAGATCTGGTCCACAGACTTGAGAGGACAGATATGAACCATTCGTTCAGGATCACCGTCAAGATCATGAGATCAACGGTCGTGCTCCATTGCGGGGCCAGAACATGCTCGGGTCTTAATTTTTTGTGAGCGAACCGCAATTGAAACCACGGTTTAGGAGAAAGGGAAACCCTCAAACCGCCTTTGGACGTGCCCGCAATCATGTGGTCACATGTAGCTCATATCTCAAGGTCATATCGTGAAACGGAACCAGCACTCACTAGCCAAAAATCAGGAAGCGCCTTTTTGGATAGGTGTTTGGTCACCGTCAATGATCACGTGAAAGGAAGGGGCTTAGCAAGAAAATCTAGCGCCTGCTAGGAGGTTTTTCTCAGAAAGGGAAAAGGGTCCAAAGGAACGAGTGCGCAAAATTTCATTCTATAACTGTCGGAAAGGGCTGATTGTAACTACCAGAAACAGAGTGATTGTATCTGCTAAATAATTCGACGAGTTTGAGTGTGATCGCCAGAGGAGCTGAAGAGTCTCGAGGTAACTGTCAGTGAAGTGAAGATTCATCATTTAGACAATTGACAGATGGAAATGCATCGAAGACTGTAACTGCGAAAGAAGTCAAAGAATCTAAGGATAACGACCATTGATGAAGAAAAGACTCAGGATGATCGCTAGAGAGCATGAAGAGTTGAGTGTATACCCTGGCAGAGGACTTGGCATGATAAATATGCGCAGAACAGAGAAGAGATGGTTGTTAATGTTGAGTGTGATTCATACGAGTAGAAGCAAGTTGTGTGCAACAGTTGAAATGCACAGAAGAGGCATAGCGCATATAATGGACATGGCTCATAGATCATAAAAGGCAGAAGAACAGAAAGCACAAGAGATGCGAGCAGAGCAGAGCAATGTAGCAGAACAATGATGAGACACGTAAGCCATAGATAAATGTTGTATCACTGTGATAAATTCAAGTAAAGTAAAGATTTATATTTCAGGGTGGTAAGGAGGTGTTAGGGAGGATTGGTGTCCTTAGAGTTTCAAGTGGGTGCTTGAACAAACAGAGTTGTAGCTTTCATCTCGTTGCAGCCAAAAAAACCAGGGTGGCAGGGTGGTGCAAGGGAGAACTATTGTTCTTTGTTATATAGGTTGGTGCCTGTGTGACTGGAAGGTGATGCTTACATCCAGTTGGTGTTGGAACACTCAGGGAGTTGGTACTTCCTTCTAGTGGGTGCTAGAGAAACCAGAGAGTTGGTGCTCTCAGCAAGTTGTTGCTTGTAAAACAGAGGTTGTAGCCTTAAGAAGAGTTGGAGCTCATAAGAATGATAATGTACAGAAAATAAAGATTACTTATCATATCAAGAAGAAGAGGTTTTTCCCTTTATGTGTTTCCTCAGGAAATATCTGTCTCTGTATATTTCATGTATGTGATTGATGTTGAATATTCTATTGCTTACTTCCCTGCTTTACTATGATTGTCATTTAGTGTTCTGTAAAGATTTTAAAATGGGCATAATTGTTTAAGCACAGTAACAACTGATTCACCCCCCCTCTCAGTTGTCCAACTATTGGTATTAGAGTTGGTTCCTTTTATCTAAGGGTAGATCCTAGAGCTTAAACACCACTATCCATGAAGGAACTTCAACAAAGAAGGCCTGCATGTTCAATGGAACAAACTTCACCTTCTGGAAAGTTAGGTTGAGAACCTATATAATGGTCCTAGGTGCAGATGTTTGGGATGTGGTAGAGACTGGTTATGTAAAACCAGTTGTACTAGCTTCTAAGGATGACAAGATAGAATTCAGCTTCAACGCTAAGGCTATGAATACTATTCTGAGTGGGCTTGCAGAAACAAGATTTGTAAAAGTTATGTACTTAGAATTTGCCAAAGAAATGTGGGACAAACTCATCAATAGTTATGAAGGTAATGAGAAGGTAAAGGATGCCAAGCTTCAAACCTACAGATTACAGTTTGAACAACTAAAGATGAAAGTGGATGAAACTATTGGGAAGTACTCTCTGAGAGTTGAAGAACAAGTAAATGCAATGATAGGACTTGGTGAAAAAATTGAGGATGTCTCTTTAGTTCAGAAAATTTTGAGATCTCTGCCAAATAGGTTCAACCCAAAGGTCTCTGCTATAGAAGAACTTAATGATCTAAAAGCTCTGTCTATTAACCAACTCCTAGGAACTCTGACTGCCTATGAAATGAGGATAGGTAAAGATAAACCCACATCTATAGAAACATCATTTATAGCAGATAAGAATGAGGATTCTGAGCCTGGTGAAATTGAAGCAAAATTTGTGAGAAGACTAAAGAAAGGATCAGGCAAGTACCAAGGCAAATTGCCCTTCAAATATTTTAACTATGGAAATATAGGTCACTTTGCATCTAAGTGTCCACAGAAGAAACATGATCAGAATTATGAAGGTGAAAAGAAGTACAAACCCAAGAGATTCGGTAAAAAGAAAAGTCTATGTGTAAACAATGATGACTCTTCAGAAGACACAGATAGTGACTCTTCTTGTGAAGATAAGATTAATGACTTTATGCTTATGGCCAAAGAGGATTATGATAATAAAGGCACAGGAAGGGATGTTGATGATGAAGAAGTTGTGGTTGACTTGGAAGGAGAATTGATCGGTGGTCTAGAAGAAATTGCTAGACTCGGATCTAAGAGGAAAAAGCAAAAACAATTGTTGATATAGTTCGAGAAAGACAATAAAGGACCCGATAAAGACTTTGCCCTGCTAAAAGTGGAATTAGAAGAGGCAAACAAAATAGAGGACATTCTGAAACAACAACTATCAGAAAAGAAGGCAAGATGTGACGCCTTGGAAGAAGAGGTAGTAAAAACCAGAAAAGAGATGGAAAAGTTTAAAACATTGTATCTCCAAAATCTTCCAAGCATTAAATCCACAACAGAACTTAACGACATTCTGAGCAAAGATAGATCTCCTTTGTTGAATACTGGTTTAGGTTATGTAAATGGTTCAAGCAGCAAACAACTAGAAAGCAAAGAGCCAGTAAAGATGATCAAGTTCCAAGTCAGCAGACAATCAGACTATGAGAGTATTATGTCACCAAAAGCTAATAAAGACAAGATGATACCTGATAAAAAACAAAGAGATCAGAAGATGGAGCAACAAATGCCAAGAAGAAGGCCATCCTTTAGGTACCAAAATTTCTTTCATGGCTATTGTTTTTACTGTTCTAATTTTGGTCATAAGATTGTAAATTGTCAAATTAAGTTTAGAGACATGCAACTGAGGAGGTCGAGAAATAAACAATCTTTACAACATAGAACTAAGCAGCCAATGAATAGACAATGCAACACCAATCGCTTTGACCTACTAAACAATGAGCTCAAATGTTATAACTGTCATAACTTCGGCCACAAAACTGCAAACTGCCATCTGAAGAAGTACAAGGAAGATCCAAGGAAAAATCCTTTAGCTAGAAATGCCAACACATGGAAAAAGAAAGATAGTGAAAAATGTGGTCTAGTACTTTCAGTTCAAAAACAAAAATACCCTTGGTATATAGACAGTGGATGTTCCAAGCACATGACTGGAGACAAGGATAAGTTTTTGTCTATAAGTAAAAGAAAAACAGGAAATGTAACCTTTGGAAATGATGAACCAGGTAAAATCAAGGGTAAAGGGATGGTGAGTTTGAGTAATGGTAAAGGAAAGCCCAGGATGTTCTGCTTGTAGATGGGCTAAAACATAATTTTCTCAGTGTAAGTCAAATGTGTGACAGAGGATGTGAAGTGGTGTTCACTTCTAAGGATTGTAAGATAAAATATGTAAATTCAGGTCAAGTGGTGGCTAAAGGCATAAGGACAGAAAATAATGTATATGTGTTGAAAGAAAATAAAGAAAAGTGTCATCTAAGCAAACATAATGAAAGCTGGTTATGGCATAGGAGACTTGGACATCTAAACTTTGACCACTTAATCAAGCTCAAAAATCTTGAGGCAGTAAAAGATCTTCCAAGAATATCAAAGCCACAAGACTCTGTGTGTAAACCCTGCCAAGTAGGAAAGCTAACCATGACACAATTTAAATCCAAGAGCTATGCTTCAACAGAGAAACTACTCCAATTAGTTCATATGGATTTATGTGGACCATCAAGATAGGAAGGCACAGGGAAGGAAAACTACTTTATGCTGATCATTGATAATTACTCCAGACTTACTTGGGTTTCTTTTCTCAAAGAAAAAGCTGAAGCATTTGAGAAATTTAAAATATTTAAGGCTTTAACTGAGAATCAAATAGGCAAGAGGTTAAAGGCAGTAAGACCATACAGAGGAGGAGAACTTATGTCAAGTGATTTAAAGGGATTCTGTAACAAACATGGGATCAAGAGAGAATACACAATCCCATAAACTCCACAACAAACTGGAGTAGTTGAGAGGCAAACGAGAACAATTCAGCAAATGGCCAGGTCAATGATGAATGAGAAGAACATTGGTCAAACTTACTGGATAGAAGAAATACACACATCAGTCCATATTCTTAACAAAGCCCACCTCATACCACATAGTGATAAGACACCTTATGAACTGTGGTATGGAAGACCTGCTTCAATCAAACACTTCAAAGTCTTTGGGAGTAAGCACTACATAAAGAATAATAATGAAAACCTTGGCAAGTATGATGACAGGGCTGATGAAGGCATCTTCTTAGGATATGCTACCAATAGTAAAGGATATATCTGCTTTAGTAAAAGATTGCATAAATTAGTTGATTGCATTGATTTAAAGGTTGATGAAGGAGTTCCAGTAAGAGAGGTGAGCAATATTGAGTCTACTACAGAGGACACAGCTGAAACTGAAGATGAATGGGTCCAAGAATCAGATGGAGAAGAGACACCCAGACAAGAAGAGTCAAGACAACAATCAACATCAAATCCTTCCTCCAGAATTACTCAAAAGAATCATCCTGAAAGTCAGATAATTGGTGAGAAAGACAAATGTGTACAAACCAGGAGAAGGATAACCAAAGACATCGAGCAATCACATATGGCCTTCATATCCATGGTGAAACCCAAGAACTTCAATGAATCCAATGAAGATGAAAATTGGTTAAAATCAATGAATGAGGAACTGGACCAGATTGGAAAGAATGACACTTGGGAACTCGTTCCTAGGCCAGCAAATAAAAATGAAATAGGATCCAAATGGGTCTACAAAAATAAGATGAATGAGCAAGGAAACATTGTAAGAAATAAGGCTAGATTGGTCTGCAAAGGATAAGCTCAAATAGAAGGACTGGACTTTGATGAAACATTTGCGCTTGTAGCAAGATTAGAAGCTATTAGAATGTTTCTTGCCTATGTTTGTCATAAACAGTTTAAAGTCTATCAAATGGATGTCAAGTCATCTTTTCGAAATGGATATCTAAAAGAAGAAGTCTATATGGAACAACCAGAGGGTTTCCAACTGTCAGATAACCCCGACTTTGTCTACAAGCTAAAGAAAGCCTTATATGGGTTGAAATAAGCTCCTCGTGCCTGGTATTACAGATTGGATAAGTATCTTCAAGACAAAGGGTTCAAGAGAGGAACAGTTGACAACAATCTATATATCAAAACAAAGGGTAATGATTTGCTCACCGTATTGGTCTATGTAGATGACATCATCTTCTGAAGCAATAATGTTTCGTCGGTACAATAGTTTGCCTCTGCCATGCAGTCTAAATTTGAAATGTCTATGATAGGGGAACTATCATTTTTTCTTGGTCTGCAAATTACTCAGAGGTCTGAAAGATTATTTATTTCTCAGGAGAAATATCTAAGAGAAATGTTGAAAAGGTTTCAAATGGAAGATTCTACACCTATGAGCACACCTATGGTCACTGGATGCAAGTTAAGCAAGGATGATGACTCACTTGATGTTGATCAAAGTTCATGTAGGTCTATGATAGGCAACCTATTATCTATCACAACATCCCGTCCAGACATAATGCATGTTGTTGGAATGGTAGGAAGTTATCAGGCTGCACCTAAACAGAGTCATTTGTTAGCTGTCAAATGAATATTCAGATACTTGAAAGGATCAATGAACTATGGCCTATGGTATACTAGGAATCAAAATTTTCAACTGTTAGTATATTCAGATGTTGATTGGGCTAACTGCGTGGATGAAAGGAAAAGCACAAGTGGAGGTGCATTCTTCTTAGGAGATTCTCTTGTATCATGGTTGAGCAAGAAGCAAGGTTACATTTCTTTATCAACTACAGAAGCTAAATACATTGTAGCTGCCACTTGTTGTACCCAAGTATTGTGGATGATTCAGACACTTGCAGATTTGGAGGTAAAATATACTGCACCGATCCCAATTCATTGTGATAATACCAATGTAATCAGTGTGTCAAAGAACCTTGTATTTCACTCCAAGGCCAAGCATATACCCATCAAGTATCACTTATTGAGGGAACATGTGACCAACACTGTTGTTTCTTTGCATTATATTCCATCCAAGATCAGATTGTTGATATCTTCACTAAACCGCTTGCAAAAGATCAGTTTGAGTATTTACGCCAGAAGTTGGGCGTGACCCCATTATCAACCTAAGAGAGTCCATCTTGTCAAGGAGAGTATGTGTTGGTTGAATATCTGATACCTCCGCACAGTACTGTAGCAACTCAGGGGGAGCATGTTTTTCTTTGACATTGATGTCAAAGGGGGAGAAAAGGAGTGGTCTGGATGCTACAGTTGGAGGTCTAAGTAGAACAATGTAGCCTTTCAGGGTTGCCATCAATGCTAAAGTGGGAGATTGTTGGCATGTTTACAGAAAGAGTGTGCTTTTCATTGATGGCAAGAACAACGATGGCAAACATGAAAGCAAAGAAGAACAACAACAACGATGGAAAACAAGAACAACGACGACGAGACCTGTAGGAGAAGGTTTAGAGGCCAAAACCTTTGAATACTTAGAAAACCTTCTAAGTTGGAAGAAATCGTAAGCTCAGGAGGAGGAGCGACAATGGTCATCGGATCAGTGTCCAATCAAGAGGAGCGCGCAGAAGAGGAGAAGAAATCTCAGTCGTTGGATCTGAGCGAGAAGGATCAGCAGTCGTTGGATCCAAGGATAAATGCATGAAGGTTAAGCCTTTGATGAGCGTAGGAGAGCGGACTTGTCAAAGTCCCGAAGTAAGCAGGGACCGTCCATCGTCGAGACTGACAGGTGGCACACGATCCTCAACTCCAGAGCAAAACACTTCGAGGATTTTTGAGTTTGAGACTTGAAAAACCCGAAGTCCGGAGAGCCGGAGTATACGACAATCGTTAGATCAGTTTGAAGTGGAAGGATAGGATAAGCTAGAAAAAAAACATCACTAATAGATCAATCCGTCGATCTAAGATCATGATCGACGAACAACATTTAGTTCATGTTTAGAGATACGAGGAAGTTACGCTCCGGAAAATTTGACATTGGAAAACCCCGAAGCTCGAAAATCCGAAATGAATCAGGACCATCGAATTTGGAGGACATACGAGGACCATTGGATTAGTGTTGTTGGTCAGCAGACCATGTCAGAAGACCACATCAACTAATCACGTCAGCAATCTATATCAGCAAGGACACGTGGCACAGTCGGAGAACGACAAGTGTCAAGTTGAAATCAACATTTCAGGTACATGCAAATCATGAATTTGAGTGACATGTGGCAGCTACTCGGCTCGTGACACATCATCAAGTGACGCAAGAGTTACATCACTTCGAGAGTTTTACTTTGGGAGCTTTACCACTAGCAAATGACAAAATCTCTGAAGTCCTGAATTTCAAAGTCCCCAAGTGAACATGAGACGTCCAATCTGAAAGATCACTTAGGGAGCATTCTCATCCATCGATCTACTCCAGTGGAAGGATAGCGTAAGTTGAAATATCCAAAGTCCGAAGACGCGAAAGTATCGTGACCATTGATCTAAAAGGGACACGCATTGTTGGATCGTGGACTCCAGGTGAAATGCTCTGAAAGCAAGCGGACTTTGAGAATCGAAACTCCCGAAGCCTGAAAGGTGAAATCGATCTCGTCCATTGGTTTAGAGGGCCACATGTCACCTAATCGTTGAGACTAAGGATCGCGCGTGGACAAAGGAAAGAAGGCAGAGTCGTCGATTAAAGAGGACAAATGTCAGCAGATCTTCCATTCCAGAAGATATCCAGTCAGCAACAATAGGGTTTGATATTTGAAACTCCCGAAGCTCGGATCACAAAGTAAATCTCAGTCGTTGATGTAGGAAGGTGAGATCTGGTCCACAAACTTGAGAGGACAGATCTCAACCATCCATTCAGGAGCACCGTCAAGATCATGAGATCGACAATCGTGCTCCATTGCGGGGCCAGAACATCCTCGAGTCTTAATATTTCGTGAGCGGGTTGCAATTGAAACCACGGTTTAGGAGAAAGGACGTGTGGAGGCTCGTAGTGAATTGCAGGGCGAAAAGAGGGTTCCCTAAAACTGCCTTTGGACGCGCCCACAATCGCGTGGTCACATGCAGCTCATAGCCCAAGGTCATATTGTGAAGCAGAACCAACGCTCACTAGACAGAAATCAAGAAGCACCTTTTTGGATAGGCATTTGGTCACCACCGATGATCATGTGAAAGGAAGGGACTTAGAAAGAAAAGCTAGCGCTAGAAAGGACTGAGGAACGAGCATGCAAAATTTCTCTCTGTAACTGCTGGAAAGGATTGATTGTAACTGCCAGAAAGGACTGATTGTAATTGTCGAAAAGGACTGATTGTAACTGTCAGAAATGGAGTGATTGTATCTGCCAAAGAAATCGATGAGCTTGAGTGTGATCGCCAGAGGATCTGAAGAGTCTCGAGATAACTGCCAATGAAGTGAAGATTCATCATTTAGACAACTGACAGATGGAAATGCGTCGAAGACTATAACTGCCAAAGAAGTCGAAGAATCTCAGGATAGCGACCATTGATGAAGAACAGACTCAGGATGACTACTAGAGAGGACGAAGAGTTGAGTGTATACCCTGGCAGAGGACTTGGCATGATAAATATGCACAGAATAGAGAAGAGATGGTTGTTGTTGTTGAGTGTGATTCATGCGAGTAAAAGCAGGTTGTGTGCAACAATTGAAATGCACAGAAGAGGCATAACGCAGATAACGGATATGGCGCACAGAGCATAAAAGGCAGAAGAACAAAAAGTGCAAGAGATGCGAGCAGAGAGACACTGATGCGAGCATAGTAGAGAAATGTAGCAGAACAATGATGAGACTGGTAAGCCATAGATAAATGTTGTATCACTGTGATAAATTCAAGTAAAGCAAAGATTTATATTTCAGGGTGGTAGGGAGGTGCTAGGGAGGATTGGTGTCCTCGGAGTTTCAAGTGGGTGCTTGAACAAAGGGAGTTGTAGCTTCCATTTGGTTGCAGCCAGAAAAACCAGGGTGGCAAAGTGGTGCAAGGGAGAACTATTTTTCTCTGTTATATAGGTTGGTGCCTATGTGACTAGAAGTTGGTGCTGGAACACTCAAGGAGTTGGTGCTTCCTTCTAATGGGTGCTAGAGAAACCAGAGAGTTCGTGCTCTCAACAAGTTGATGCTTGTAAAATAGAGGTTGTAGCCTCAAGAAGAGTTGGATCTCATAAGAATGATAATGTACAGAAAATGAAGATTACTTATCATATAAAGAAGAAGAGGTTTTTCCCTTTATGGGTTTCCTCAGGAAATATCTGTCTCTGTATATTTCATGTGTGTGATTGATGTTGAATATTATATTGCTTACTTCCCTGCTTTACTGTGATCGTCATTGAGTGTTCTGTAAAGAGTTTAAAATGGGTTTGATTGTTTAAGCACAGTAACAATTGATTCACCCCCCCTCTCAGTTGTCCAACAACAACAATTACATATATGACAGAAAGGGGTGCAATACAGGAAAGACTAGCTCGATTAATGGAATGAGAAGAAGATAGAATCATAGAAGGTTTCCATCAAGAGGTACAGAAAGCAAAGGATAAAGCATGGCATGAAAGACACATTAAGAAGAAGAAATTCAAAGTTGGAGATCCAGTTCTCCTTTATGAAAATAAATATTTGCAGCACCCAGGGAAGCTTAGAATGCATTGGCTAGGGCCATACCAGATAAAGTATGTCATAGATATAGGTGTTGTACAACTATAGGATTTAGCAGGCAAGGAAGTTTAAGGACTGGTGAATGGTAGTCGACTGAAACTGTATAGGGACAGTCGCCCCACTAACCCTCAATAGTTGCAGTGCAACAAGTAGACTTGTACATATTGTAAATAGTAGGAGTTAAAAGAAGAAAAAGGAAAAGAAAACTAGAAAAATGAAGAAAAATCCAAAAATAATCAGTTAGAGGAATAAATGATAGACACATAAGGCTGAGAATGACAGTGCGTAGCAGACAAAAAGTCAGGGTGACAAGAAGTGAAGATATTGCTCATAGGAAATGAAAAACCTGCAAGCATAAGCCAAGAAAATACAGGAGGAAAGACATATCAGACAGGCTCAGTTGGAGCCCCTACAAGAACAAGCATAATAGATGATAACAACACTAGAAATGAAGAAATACAAATTGGAACAGGCGCATTAAAAAAGCATACAAGTGTTGAAGGAGTACACCACAGTGCAGATCATGGAGACCTTGACAGAGAAAAGTGCGCAGCCTAAGAAACAGGTGGATGCATTGGAAAAGCAGTTCTAGGAATTAGAGAAATTAGTACAGACAACACACACGACCTGAGTGGCTCGGGACTAGCCACAAGTTGGTGTTGGGGGTCTGTTGGAGCAGGCAATTTTGGGAGTTAAGCATAGTAAGTGAGGCAGAATGGACCAAAGGAATCAATGCGCGCCAAAAAAGAAGGAAGACCAGCGTGACAGAAGGGCAGAGGAAGCAACGTGCAAGAAAATAAGAAAGACCAATGCAAAGAACGATTGGATCAAAGACCAATTATGGAGAAGGTAGTTAGAAAGTGGACAAGTGGAGTCCACTTAGAATTAGTTTTTTTGAGTCATAATGTAAGGGTTTTTACCCATTTTGTAGTATAAATAGAAGATGTATGAGGTAGATTGGGGTTTCCTTTTTGATAGGTAAGAACGTACTTTTGGAGAACCTTTTGAGTCTTGAGTCTTTGGTATGCTCAGTTTTTGTTGTATAGCTGAGGAGCTAGTGGACACTTATGGAGTATAACCAAGGGTCAGGTCGCAAGTTGTGGAGCTTGGTGCGATGTTGGTTAGCCTCACCATTCTTAAACAATATGATGTAATGTGCGCAATGTTATTTTGAAGAAGAATGAATAAAGCAGAAGATCTTTGTGGACGTAGCCCGGGGGGAGGGGGGGGGGGTGAACCATGGTAAAATCATGTGTTGCAATGTGTCTCAATGTTTTTGGTTGTTTCTGCAATTATGAATAATTGGTCATGTGAATGAATGGATTTATTTACAACGCACACTAGTATAATTATGAAAAATGCAGGTCAATGAATGGATAAAGTAAGAGATCTGATTAATGTTATGACAGAATATATGTTAAAATATAAGAGAAGTAAAAATAACATCCCCAATCCCTTCCATGACTACAAACATCTACGTCCTGCAATCACCCATAAGCTATCTCGGGTGAGACTGCGTTGTGCACTCTGTGCGCGGTGTAGCATTCTGGTTTACCAGAAGGGTCGATGGTGAAAAGGGTTTTGTTGGAGAACTAAGGTAGAACCCGAGTCAGCCCATATATCCAACATTAGTTTTATTTTTATTAATGTGACATTTGTGACACATCTCCCCCACCTACTTTGTAAAACCACTTCATTGGTCTTTGGTATGATAATTATATTTATATTAACCTATATAATTGATTACCCTAGAATATCATGTATAAGGGATTATAATTTGTTTATTTGGTGAAAAAATTGCTTTGCCATTTGTCATGGCCAAGTCAAAACCACAAAAGAAAAATATGTATGTTATATTTTGTCATTCTTCTACAAACATAGGGATTATAAAAAATGACTATTTGTACTCTTTCCATCCCACAAGAGTATAGGCATAGCATACTAAGAATTGTTTTTTTTTTTTAAGAATGACATATATGGTTTAGAAAGTCACTAGTATACCTAAATAATGAAAAGAAAAACTTTTTTTCCTTTGGTCAATGGCTACCCGTGAGTAGGCATTCCTTACAACATTTGTCAATGTTGATATTTTTGTAGAAATGCTCTAGACTTTAAAGTGACTTCCTATCCCATGATACCATTCCATTTGATCATGTACTCAAAGAGTTGTTTGCTATGGATATTCTTCACCTTGACCTGAAGGATGCACTTGGGTACTAGAGTCATCTTTCCCTCTTCTTCAGCGAGAGGAAGCTCTATTTGGTAACAATTTGTAACGTCCCCGGCCATAAACGTCTGTCGGGTAACGCTACCCAATCAACTATATCCTTTATTTTATGCTCTGATACCAATTTGTAACGTCCCCAACCACCAACAAGTCAGACAACACCACTTCCTGGGCTTCTCTCATATCTCTGATACCAATTTGTGACATCCCCGACCTAGAACCAACAGGCTAGGCCATGCCACCGAATAACTTTCATGCTCTGATACCATATGTATATTTATATGCATATATATCTAATGCAAATTAACAGCTATAACATTATGTTCATGCCATTATTCATGCGAAATAACATTAAAACATACCGAAAATATATGCATACAGACAACATATTCTAATAATACACAGATTAATGTGGAAATGACAGTAAGCCTACACATACAACATATATGATATATCCAGGTGTTACTCATCAATTATAACACATGTACAATTACACAACATACAATCACAGAGATTTGGTACTTATCTTTTAATAGACGACCACCAACTGCGTGCAGACCTTCCACGAACCTCCCATCCTTAAACCACACTACTCATCACACTCGGCAGTGGGTCACTTTCGAGCTGGGACTAAACTCCAACAGGCAAGGGATTCCTAGGCTTGGAAAGGACAATAGGAAAGTTGCACAGATAAACAAGAAGGATTTTCTCCTGGGAGCCAACTCACACTAACAACCTACAACCTCTCATTCCCCACATGTCTGTCCCACCCCAGGAAGTGTGCCCCTTCTATGCTCAACAGTCCTTCAACTGCTCCACTTCCCTTCTAGGGCTTCAACAGGTCGGACAGGAATTCTCCAAGCACTATAGTTGCAGTTGGGCTCCCTCTGGGAAATCACTTCCCCAACAACCTCTCTCACCTGGAGAGAGTTTTCCACAGGCTTGACAACCTGCTTCTTCAGTTCACGGGTCTGACAACCCGCCTCTTCAAACCATAGGCCTGACAACCTACTTCTTCAATTCAGCTCCTAAGCCAATTCCAGAAAAGGTGATGGCAACAACAAAGCTCAGTATAGAACGGATGATTGCAGCAGGCCACACTCATTCAAGGAACTGTGTGGGCTGTAACAACAAACTGTTAAGGCATGGTATGACTCAGGCAAGGTACAGGTGCGTCATGCTTCACAGGAAAGGTATGTGATAGTTCATAGTGCCTGCAGTGTCCAGAGGTGCGTGATAGATGCAGAGGTCGACGATGAAGGCAACAACTCAATGCGTGAACCAGTGAGGCGTAGGGAAGGCTTGCGAGAATTGTGAGGGTCGCCAGAATGGTGAGGGACGCGAGAGTTTCCAAGGAACACGATAATGGGAAGCAAACCCCCAAAGAGTTGGCTTCAATTATAAACTGCATGCGCCTAGGTTGACACATGTCTTTGTAAAGTTGCATGAGCTCCACTTAGCACTCGTTCCCTTTCCCATGAACTTAGGACAACACTGGTTATGTCAACCTTAGCCTTTAGGAAATAATAATATAATATTATTCCTTTAGAGGTAAGTCCTCTATCTTAGCCCCTATTCCCAGACACTTAGCCCCTTCCCTTACCCTATCTAGTGGAGCTTAGTCCCCCGTAACTCTTTCTTCATGGTCGGTCTACACACAATGATGTATTTTATTAATATTTTACATAATTACATATACAAAATCAGGCCCACTAGCCTTAAGCATCTAGGCACTCTAGCCTAATAAACATATAAGTCTTCCAGCTTATAACACTTGGCTCACCAACCTATAAACACAATTACAATTCAGCAGGGGCTCGACCTTGGGGTGTTACACAACTTCATTGTCTAATTTTCTCTCTAAATAAGATATATTAGACACGTTATGGACTATTTCCTTATTAGAATGCCCAGTGCATAAGCCGCATCACCCACTTCCCACTCCATGGTCCATAAAACTTTAATTGAAGCTCGTTCTTACCTTGTTTCAAGACAATCATTTTAATACAAGGGATACAATCACACAAAGACCATATCTCCAATTCAAATTGTTTTTCCCACAATGCTTATTGACTTGTTACTTCATCCTATTTGGTACCACGGTCAACTTTCCTTTAGGATGTCGAAGATGCTTTGCATTTCATAAAGAGTGTCAATTGTTTCACGAGTTTCAACATTTTGGATAATCAAACCTTTAGGTGATTAGAATCCATGGAAATATAGTTCTTTAAATGAGATCACTTTGGTGGCAATGTGATCTTCATATTATACCAATATCCGTCAAGATATAATCACCTCATCAAATTTTCCTTTAGGATGTCGAAGAGGATTTGCATTTCATAAAGATAGTTAATTGTTGCAAGGGTTTCAACATTTTGGATAATCCAACCTTTAGGTGATTAGGATTCATAGAAATATAGTTCTTTAAATGATGTCACTTTGGTGGCAGAATGATCTTCATATTATACCAATATTTGTCAAGATATAATCACCTCGTTTTCGTCAAATTAGTTTGCTTATTCCTAGAGTACATCTAAATAGACCCTTATGTGTGCTTATCAACCATCTTTGTTTATCCATTAGTTGATATGATGGAAATTACTCATATTTACTCATTGTAAGTGACCCCCACTAACACAAAAATATATTGTTAAGAATGGCTCTCTTGAGAACTTGGTCACTGAAGATGCAATGACGAATTCCATGAAATTTGTGTTAAATAAATTTATGTACATTGAAATTATGTATGTAAATTTATTTGCATAAAATTTTGTGTTTAGGTACGCAACATTCTCCAACCTAATACATCCCCAATCATAAGTTGCTTCTTTCTCCAAGCACATGCATAAGCTTCATGGACACCCCCCCAACAAACACATCATTGGTGACCAAGATCCCAATTTTGTAAGTCATTGATGGCAAGAGATTTTATGTTAGTAGGGGTCACTTACCATATGATAACTTCCTATCACATCAAAATTATGAATATACTAAGGTAAGTGGCCTTATTGGTACACACTAATTATTTATTTAAGCCCTTATTTTACATAAGTGGCCTATTACAAAATATTGAAGGACTAAATATCTTTACATAACTATGAGATTACATGCAAAATTGGTCATGGACATAAATTTGTTTTCATAGAAAATTGTGCTTAGTTGCTTAACATGCACTCTGGGAATTATTGTTCTCAAATATTCAGAACCAAAGAGTAGCTCTCCCACACGATTTCTTCTCCTTGTGCTTCTTTTTCATATGCTAGACTATGGTCACATTCACACACTTGAATTGATGGAAGCTTTGAGAATGAAAGCTTTGGTGGCATAGTGATCTTCATATTATACCAATATCTGTCAAGATATAATCACCTCATCGAATTAGTTTGCTTATTCCTAGTGTACATCTAAATATACCCTTATGTGTGCTTATTAACCATCTTTGTTTATCCACCAGTTGATATGATGGACCTTACTCATATTTACTCATTGTAAGTGACCCCTACTAACATAAAAATATATTGTTAAGAATGACTCACTTGAGATCTTGGTCACTGAAGATGTAATGGCGAATTCCATGAAACTTGTGTTAAATAAATGTATGTACATTGAAATTATGTATCTAAATTTATTTGCATAAAATGTTGTGTTTAGTTACACAACATTCTCCAACCTAATACCATCCCCAATCATAAGTTGCTTCACTCTCTAAGCACGTGTATAAGCTTAATGAACACCCCCCCCCAACAAACACATCATGGGTGACCAAGATCCCAATTTTGTAAGTCATTTATGGCAAGAGATTTTATGTTACTAGGCGTCACTTACCATATGAGAACTTCCTGTCACATCAAATTGATGGATATACAAAGGTAAGTGGCCTTGTGTGTACACACTAATTATTTATTTGAACCTTTATTTTACATAAGTGGCCTTGTACAAAATATTGAAGGACTAAATATCATTACATAACTATGAGCTTACATACAAAATTGGTCATGGACATAAATTTGTTTTCATAGAAAATTGTGCTTAGTTGCTTAACACGAACTTTGGAAATTATTGTTCTCGAATATTGAGAACTAAAGAGGAGCTCTCCCACATGATTTCTTCTCCCTGTGCTTCTCTGTCCTATGTTAGATGATGGTCACATGCACACAATTGAATTGATCTAAGCTTTGAGAATGATCTTCTCCGATGAGTTATATGAACTCTTTCATTGTACTTTGTTGAAAATGCTCATTGGGGTCAATATACTTACCTCTATTTCCTTCTCTCCATCTCGCTTAGTTTTCACCTGAAGCTTCCAAACCTCACTTTGATACCAAATGGCATAGTTGTGGGTCACAACCAACTTATTTTGAATAAATCTGCATACTTTATAGACAAAATGAAACATTATGCAACACCAATAATATAACAAAGAGGCAATGTATAAACATAAATGCCAAACCAAAGCTTAGATGACATAAGAACTAGATTTGTAGTTGTACGGGAATAGGCCTACTCATTCCCATTAACCTAAAGCAATATATATGTACAAATTATAATTTGTGCCCCAATGCTCTACTTTGGCTAAATGGTCAACTCTCTACAACTTTCTCTCTCTCTATCTCAAGATTGTTTATGGACTTGCTAACTCGATTCTATTGACAACTATCCCTTTTATTATCTTTACTAACTAGTTGTCCAACTTCTCCCACTCTTTATCTTCTTGTTGCATCTCTCTGTGTCCAATCTATCTCTTCAACTTCTTTTGGAACTCTCCATGTATGTCCTTGTCATTCATCTTAGATTGGAACATCTAGATCCATTCTTGTTGCTTCAACTTCCACTAAAACCTTATGTCTTCCTTGGCACACTTTTCTATTGCATGTGCTCACCATGCACACTTCATATTGCACTCATGCTTCAAATTCAATTTGCAAACATCTATGCCACACTCATATGTTCTATGCTCATTTTTATTGTGTTCACTTATGTCATAATTTCTAGTTTAGTACTTCCATGGCGCAGCTCATCAATGGTTAAAATATGTACATGATATGTGACTCACATATTAGTGAAGGGAAAATCCAATGAACATCATTGGGTTTTGGTTGTCATTGATGTCAACCCTGATCAACCCTAGAAGAAGCCTCAAAGCAAGTTTGGAAGAATCTAGAAGTGATGAGTGTATTTGGAGATGTCTCCAAAGTGCTCCCCTTATGGCATAGCTTTAAGCATGGCCCTCATGAGAAGATACTTTGAAGAAGTCTACAAGAATCCCTAGAAATATGGCTAAGTGGTTGAGAAGTCCCGAGGATGTGGTCATGGAGCCCGAAGTTGTTTGAGGAAAAGGAGGATGAATGACATGGCACATACATACAAAACTATCATAGATGGATAGTCCACATCATGTCGTTTCCAATGGTAGGTGGTACACCACGTGGTTCCTCGCGGTTGAGGAGATATGCCCTCTTGAAGATGGAAGCCCCGAAGTATGGTTAAGAAGCCCTAAACAATTATAACAAGAAGTGTCAAGTCAACCCCAAATTAATTAAATAAGAAAATTTGTTGCAAACAAGAAGTTATAAGTCGCCCCCATTATAATGAATATTAAAATAAATATTAACGATGTTGTTGGTAAAGTCGACCTCAATGGAATAATCATTAAAAAATTAAGTTGAATTTTATTTGGGTCAAGTCGACCCTAAAAAGAGGGTGTCATATCTAGTATAAATAAGGCACCTAGGAGTTCATTTGTTACATCAAATCAAGTGATTTTTATTTGAGGTAACAAAGGAGATCTGAGGTGAATTTAAGAGGGAATATGAAGTGAAGAAGGACAAAATTCCAAGGGAGGATGAAGTCTTGTGATGATGTGTTCTAAGGTATGTTATTTAAAGACCATCTTACCATTTTCGCTATAAATTTGTTTCTAGAATGATTCAGATAGTGAAACTTGGAGGATGTTGAGAAGACACATTAGGGTATATGTGGTAAAAAAATTGTGCTTCTGGGTCTTTTTAATTTTGGAGATACACTTTGTGGGAGATAGGGTTTTTTACTGGTCCTGAAACTAGTCTCAAACAAGTGTTCTGAGAAAAATAGTCATAACTTCTTCATAGAGGATCAAAATTATGCGAGACAAATTGAAGTGGAAAGAGTACAATTAATAGTATGTTTTGTGCGAGTTTCAGAACCAAATATCAAATATTCAGTGTGTGGCATGCTGTACAAGTTTGCTCTTTAGAGTAGGTCAGAATTCAACAAGGTATGCCATTTTTGCTATAACTCCTTTTCAAGGACAATTCAAGGAGTGAAACTTGGAGGAATTTCAGAGAAGATATTGAAGAATATTGGGTACAAGTTTTAGACCTTTATTCATTATAGGTACAAAGTTATGCTTGTTGAAAGTTTGGGTTTGTGACTAATCCAAAAACTAGTCTCGCAAGACTGAGGCAAAGTTTGATGAAGATGTTATTCCCTTGTTGCTAAAGTTGAGGAAAGTCTGCAGGTTTTTCATCACATACACTAGGTTGCTACATGACTAAAGGTATGATTTCTATGTGTTCTATTTTGATGGTTATGGTATATGCTTAAGGCATATCTTGGATGGTTTGACACATGCTTAAGGCATGTTTTTAGCATATGATTTGAGGAGCATCTTGGATATTGGGCACATAGTTTGAGATGTACTTTGGTATATGTTTACATGTTTGAGGCACATCTTGGTACATGGTTGATGGATGTTATGGTACATATCTTAGTACATGTTTGATGGATGTTATGGTACATTCTTTAGTACATGGTTGATGGATGTTATGGCACACATTTGAGGCATATATTGGTACATGGTTTATGGATATGGCACATTCTTGTTACATGGATGATATGGCACACATGTCTTATCATATGATTTGATGCACATCTTGGTGATGGTCTTGGTGTATGATTTATGAGAGTGGATCTAGTCTTATACTTGATGTTATTGATGATGAGGTATCAATATCAATAACATGGACAGTGAGAGGTTGGATGATGATAGTGGCATGTTTATTATCAGGGACAATGATTATCAGTGATAGGTTGAGTATCGGTAATAGTGTCGATGACAGGTTGAGTCTACACTTATATTTCAGGGTGGAAGGAAGGGACAAGGAAAGGGGTTCGTAGCCTCCTTCCGGTTGGATCCGGAGAATGCAGGGAGTTGGAGCTTCCTTTAGGTTGGTGCCTGTAAATCAAGGGGTTGGAGACTCCTTTTAGTTGGAGCTATAAAATACAGGGGGTTGGAGCTTCCTTCAGGTTGGAGCTTGTAAATCAGGGGGTTGGAGCCTCCTTCTAGTTGGAGATGGAGAATTCATGGAGTTGTAGCTTCCTTCAGGTTGGAGTTTGTAAACAGGGAGTTGGAGCCTCCTTCCAATTGCCACTAGAGAATTTGGAAGTTGGTGCTTCTTATGAATGTAATATTTTGATATATAAGAAATCATTCTGTGGTTTTCTCCCATTTGGGTTTCCACGTAAAACTCTGGCGTACTATGTATATGTGATTACGATGTGATGCATTGTTTATGGTTATATATTTATGATATATTGAATGCAATCATAAGTGATAATTGATTGATAAACTTGATGATTACATGTTATGATTAAAAGTAGTAAAATGTGCTAAATATTGATTCACCCCCCCTCTCAATATTGGTGAATATTCCAACAGTTAGATTACTAAGAACCATGTTTTAGTGGAGGTGGATTACTAAGTATCATGTTTCTCAATAAGATCATACACATCAATAGGTATAATGTTTTTCTTTCGTTCATGATCATAATGTTTAATTGTTTTAGATGTTAGAATGTAAATAACATTGAAAGGATTGGGAGTTGGTTGGTAACTGTAAATGGGTCCTAAGTATATGATACTAACTTCTTGTTGAAGTCTCATGTTAAACCCACTACTTTGCGAATTGGTATAAACACAAACTCTTAACGAGAACATAAACATACAACCATGCAATTAGTGTAAAATGTCAAGGAATAGGGAAATTGAAGTTTTAAAGGGTTCGTCGGACTCATGACCATATATACATATCCACCTCAAAATTGTTATGGATTTTATAAGATCTAGTACCCAACCTTTGCGTTGAAGGGAAACACCCACATACATGAATGAAACAACATGACTTGGAAACTATAGCGAAGTGGACATAATCGAAGGTCACATTAGACACTAAAGTATAATTTCCTTTAATTTGGATATTTCATGTAAGAAATACAACTATCCTCATAATAAAAACCATCCATTCAATTAAAGGAAGAAACACTAGCTATTGCGATCATTTTCAAGCATAAAGGGTGTTCCAAAGGGAAAACGCCTTCTATAATTCCATGATTTCTCCATGTAGTAGCAAACCTACAACCTGTTCTAAACTTTGCCTATTGATTATGAAAAAACTGAAACAATTATGGTGGAGAGGAATACTTTATGGAAAATTATGGTGAGAGGGAACTATGATAATATATACAATAATTGTGTGTGTGTGTGTGTGTTGTTATTCTAGGTAACATGTCACAGGAAAAACCTCTTGAGCACTTCTCCTCATTATGAGGATGGTATCCAGTGTAAACTCGAGTTTATTCAGGGCCCTCATTACAAATCACTGCCATTATCCTATGAAACCCTATGTCTTGAAACCCTTGCAAGTCAATTCAACGTTCAAAGAAAGAATGTTAATATCATACTAAGAAAGATTTTGTTTTGTGTGTATAGGAGAGCATTCCCTTTCTCCATTGATACACAATAGATTCCTTTTTAAAGTAAGTTGTAGATGTGGGTGAATGATATGCATTATGTAATTTTTTTGCTCGAGACTTTGATGGACAAGCAGAGTAGGTCAACCCAAAATTTTTGTGCAAAATTACAATGTGGTAGGTAAAGGCATGGACATTTACAACTATCTCTAAGCTTGATATGTGTGAATGGTGATTGGAGTTGGGAGAAAGTGAGTACTTACAAATACTAATAAAAGAGTTGAAACAAATATTGACTTAATTGCATTCCAACATGTTCTCAGAAATCCTAGTTGGGCCATGTAAACTAGCAATCTTAATCTTTTTACAAAATCAAGCTTAAACCCAATTCTTTCTTAAACTATAAACCCTACATTTGAGAAGACATATTGTACTACACATGACATTGTTGAATGATTATGATAGTTATACCTTGTATAGTAATGTTTGGGAATGTTTCACTGTGGGTTTAAGTCCTGGTGGCAAATTCAAGGAATCCAAATTCCAAAATTCATTGGTGCAATTAGAGTTCCTTCCCCCTGCTAACTAAAATTGTAATATGTACAGAGAAATAACAAACATGTAAAATGTATAGGGAAATTGATAAAATTGAATTTACTCTATATAGTTGTAATATTTGAACTTTGTTTTTGAAAACATATGCAACAAATATTAGCATAAAGTGCCAGTAGAATTGTGACAAATTACTAAATTATTGCACACAAGTAGAGTGAAGATTCACATTGAGCGTATATGATAAGTTGTTGTTTAGTAAAATCATGAGAAATTGTGAAAGTACTCTATTATAAGTTGTTGTTGTATAGTTCATACATGAGCATTTATTATAGGGGTAAGTTTAAATTTTGTTTTTTTTGGGTGTGAGTTTCATATCAAAAGTATTAGATCCATCCTACTTTGTTTTTATAATGCTAACATATATACCATACATTGATTAACAAGAGAATTGATTTCAATAACAATACATTGTAAAATGATATAGTGTATTCATTGCTTATACTATGAAATGATTCGATGCATTGATTTGAACAATTTAGTGTAAAATGGCCCAATGCATTGATTTAAGTAAAACAATATCATACATTTAATGACATTATAATCACTGGTTTAGTGCATTGATTTTAACAACAATATAGTGCACAACTATTTGATGCATTGATGTCAATAATGATACAATGCAAAATGACTGGATGAATTAATTTCAACAACAATATAGTGCAAAGCAATTTGACTCATTGATTTTAACCACAATATAATGCAGAAAAGCAATTTCAATGAAGTAGTTCAAAACAACCAATTGCATTGATTTAAGCCACCATCCAATAAAGATATCAATATTAGTATGCTAAAGGTGAGGATGAATTATGTTACATATAAAAATATAATGACAACAAATATCATGCAATAAATACAAATAGATATAAGAGAAACATTATGCCCCAAAATGAGAGAAAATATATGAAGTGAATGTAATCAAAATAGAATAAAATAAAATGGTTGTATTTATATTTTATTGTAACAATGATACAATTCAAAATAATATAAGAACTTGTTCTTCTTTCCTAAATAGCTTGAGTATGTCTGAGTATGTCTAATGGTACTTCTTTCCTAAAAAATCACAAGTTCAAATCCAGAAAAATAGGATTTGTATATGTCGTTAGACTTTTTTACCACTCAAATCAAATCATTTGATGCCTTATTAACCTGATGGATTTCTCTTCTTCAATAACTTGAACTCCGGTGACTCAATAACAGCACCAACTTTCACAATCTGTCAAGCTCCTCTTGATACCATTATTCTCTCATTTTTATCTAATGTATTCGCTTTTTATAATTTCTTACCACCCCTGGACTTGTAGAAGCCCGTGTCACCCCGGTATTTAAATTCAAGTTTGGCTGTTTTGGGTTTTTAAGAAATACTCTCGAAGTTTGTTTTGCCATTCGCTGAAAGACGCTCATAACCTTCGTAAACTCCCTGTTTCTCTCATGTTCTGCCCGAGAGCGAATGCCTTAAAATGAGCTAAATTTGGCGAAAATCTCGTAAAAATTGGCAAAAGTTTCGGTGCATCTAACGGGAGCTATGGCTTCTAGGTTATTGCCGGCCTTCAGACGGAGCATCGGTGTTTTCTCGTCGAATTACCAGGGTAATAAGGTAAAAGCTCTTCTGTTATTATGAGGATTCTCTATATTATTTTGTACTCGATGTACATCGTTATGTACCAACTGTTTATACTCGGACTAGTTTCTAGACATTTCTGAAATGATTGATATCTGAGCATTTTAAAAGAAAGTTCACAGGGGGAAATTGAATAGCTTGCTGCCTTAATAACAGGGTCCGAAAATAGTTTATGAGGACCCTCTGATTGACTACAAAAATACTCAGCTTCTTCTGCTAGCAAAATTCATCTATGCTATTCTAAATAAAACTGATCTTCGACAGACATTTCGAGTCTGATCTCATAAACATTTCAAAAAATCACCTGAACCTGGACCTGCTACTCCAAAAGATCAGACTTCTGAGGTAGGAAAGCTGGAGCGAGGCCCCATCTGAACATAGCACTAAATCAAGAGAGCATCACCCCATCTTTCTGGACTGAGCATGAGGACCCAGCTAAGATTTTAGCTTTTTGGTTGCCGCCTTCCTCTCAGTAACTATACCAGATATTCGGTCATATAGTTAGCTTGCGATGTCAGTATCACTGCAGGGTGAAGTTTTGTAGTTACAGTATAAAAGATTCAAACGGTGTATCAAGCATTCAAACTGGAGTTCATTTTGATTGGGGCACAACAGAAAAGCGTGCTTACAATCCATAATGGCTCAATTATGGTGGTAGCTATCTTTGAGAGGGATGTGTGGCTTCTCTTATTCACAAAATACCCGTATCAAGAGGTTGAAGCCTCGTGTTATTACATTAGGAAGCATAAATTGTAAATGACAAAAACCCTAACCCTATAAGTTGGAAACACAGTAAGATAGGGGCCCTTGAAGCTATGTTTGAACATCAACTTTTTTGGGGCCATAACTTTTGCACAAACTCCATTTTCGGTGCACGATACACCGTTGGAAATCTAAGTTGCACTAAAACGGGTACGGATATGGATATGGGGGATAGATACGGCAATTTTTCATGCCATTTATAACAATCGAAATTAGCAAACTTAAATATTGTCATAGACAATATTCTTCTATCCCGAGTGCCATAGATAAGCCAACCCGGGTCAAGCATTTAATCAAGAACATGTTAGCTACTTCTAAACATCGACTTCTAAATCCTAAAATTACTCAAAGGCTGAATTCAATTGGTAGCATCTAACCAAAGAATACATCCATTACACCTCAAGAAGAAGTGACGGGACAATCAATTGGGCCCTGTGAGGGTTAGTTGACTAATTGATTGGTACCTAAAGGGCCTTAATTCACGGGTTTGTCTACCCGTTTGGGACTGACTTGGATGATCAAGCTTGACTTAATCAACCATGTTTCAAGGGGATTGGTTAGGCACTCAAGTGTAAATAATTGAGCTCATGTGTTGGGCGATATGATGAAAAGTGTGATAACATTAAATATTGTGCTCTACGCTATAACACTATTACGCCATTGACTCCTCTTGGATATGTTGTTCACTTTTTTATGGTTTATACTGATTAAAATGCATCAATAATATTAAAATATTATATGTATACCATATGGAGAATTTCCTAAATGTGCATCATCTTAATTTCCTCCACGACATAAGGACATGGGCATGACAATGTACTAGCAATGGAGTAAATCAGGTTATAGGTCAAGAGTTTATACTGGTTCAAAAAAGGGAAAGCAAAACATTGAAGCTTGTTGGAAGATTATTGAAAATAAGAGGTGGTACATGTAACCCTTCATAAATGTAGTTTGCTGCTTTGTAGGGCTGAAACTGCCACCATATCAATTTTGATGTGCAAGTTGTTTTATCATATATATGCAAGTTTATTGCAACAAGTTGAGAATTGGCGCAAAGGCCGAGAAACAAGATAATAAAACACAGTGAATGTACTTCTACACTAGGTTGTGACACTAACACTATAATAGACAAGCATTTGATGCAATCAAATGTTCAAAGATTAGTGTTTTTTAAAACCAAAAGTAAGCCTCGATCATTTTTAGAAAAATACAATGAGAAAAAACCATGAGACATAAAAATTCAGATTACCATTCGTCAATTTAGGGTTAGGCTTTCGATCTTTATTTATAAGCTTTGAGGCTTTCTTTCTAAGTTTGGAGGCTCAATTTAGGGTTAGAGTTTGCCTTTAGGGTTAATTATTTGTTTTTTTTTCATGTCAAAAAATCACTTTTTCTGGTTGGAAATTCCTCATATAGCAGCCGAAACATTTAAGAAAATGAGGAAACATTTCAGAATAGTGTTGGAAATGACTTGGAAATGTTTCAGTCTTTTGGATATGGCTTGGAAATGTTTTAGTGTTTTTTCCAAGTTGTATCCCCTCCGTTTCAGTTTTTGATACGGGGATCGACGTCCCCTTTCCCAGAGGTTTCTAGTAACTTAGTTGGAAAGCTCTTGATGAGATCTAGTGTGGAAAGTCATCTCAACTACTTTTCTTGTGGTTTGGACCCTAAAAATGTCCAAACCCTGTATTCATAAAATCCCGTGTCCATAAAAAATCCCGTGGATAGTAAACTAGGTGAATCGTTGGTACTATCGCAAATCTAAACTGTCGATCAAAATGTCGAACTGTCATCAAGCTGTCGATTTGTCAAACCACTATCAAAGTCACAAGGTGACTAAAATCCATCAAATGCCAAAATATGGCAAGTCATCCATCCATCCAATATCCATCAAAATCTTGAATTCGTCAAAATTGCCAAGTGCTGAAATGTCTCGACGAAAGTCCTTTCAAGGTCAAACTGACCAATCCAAATCCAAATCATCAAATCCATCATCAAGTATAGAATATAGTTATCTTGAATAAATGCATCCACAATCCTAAATCCATCGTCCATCTACAAAATCAATCCCATAAGTGATCGATGTCAAAAGTTAAAACCATGTATCCTATATCCTGAATCAATCACCATCATCCTCAAAAACATTGTCCTGAATGAATTGCAAAGGTAGACTTCGAAACTTGAAGTCTGACATATCATCACTAAGTTCCCCCCTGTCAACTGAAAGGTGAGAAGCTTGTAGCATCAGATATACCCCCCTTGAAAGTGAAAAGGGTAATCATACTACTTTTGAGCGGAGTCGAGAGACTCGATCTTCATCTCAAAAGACAAAACTCAAGTGGGCCCCAATTTTTCCCTCAAATCATCAAATCCGAAGCACTTATAACCATCCACTATAGAAATTGTTCCTCATAAACATGGTTGAACTTGTGTATGAATTTGTCGATAAGACTATTCCAATAGCCTGGCTTCTAAACTCCAATGCCAATTCCCTAACCATTCAAAATGTACATGTTTCCGTTGAATTTTCTTGCTCTTCTGACACCTTTCTGAGAGGGGATTGGTCTTCCCACAAAAACTGCATGGGTGAAGATCAAAACAATTTGACTCATCATGTCCAAACTAGTGACAATGTTGGCATTGTATGGGTTCTTCGTCCAACTGATCATCATGATCATACAAAACCGCAATACTTGTAGAAACATCAACATTCTCAGCAACTACATCAACATCCTGATCATCCTTAACTGCATCAACATCCGCATTGTCATTACCATCCTGATCATCTCTAATTGCAACAACATTCTATACCTGTTCAACATTTGGCACTTGTTCCTTATCATCATCTAAAAAATTCTAGTTACACAGTTACAGTTATTTAATCCAATAGCAACTGTAATATAATCACTGAAAGATAGACAATCACATATACAATAGAACACAAAGTTTATCCTGGGAAACCCTCGTGGGGGAGAAAACCCATCAACCAAAATCCTCAATATAGATTCCTTCAACCAATACAATGATGCGCTATAGCTCTCCAAGAAAGACCAAGACCAAAAACACCAAAATAACCAGTCTCCAAGACTTGTTGCTAGACCTTCTTATGTGCTCCAAGATGCACAAGAGAAGTGTGTGTGTGAGTGTACAAATGAGAGGAACCTATCCTCTATTTATACACAACAATGTCTCTTAAGAGACATGACTCTTGACCTAACTAACCCATAAAAACAGGGCTGACTAGCCACAATGGGGATTTTTACAATTATAAGTAAAATACCAATAATATAATAATTTCTGTTGAGCCGACTTGTACAATATAATTACAATAACCTTTTAAAGGTTTGACCAAAACAAATATACAAGAATATCTTTCGTAGTTACACCAAAAATATTAACAGACATATCATCACTAAGTTCCCCCTCTTCAACTGAAAGGTGAGAAGTTTGTACCATCTGATATACCCCCCTTGAAAGTGAAAAGGGTAATCATACTACTTTTGAGCCGAGTCGAAAGACTCGATCTTCACCTCAAAAGACAAAACTCAAGTGGGCCCCAAATTTTCCCTCAAATCATCAAATCCAAAGCACTTATAACCATCCACTATAGAAATTGTTCCTCATAAACATGGTTGAACTTGTGTATGAACCCGTCGATAAGACTATTCCAATAGCCTGGCTTCTAAACTCCAACGCCAATTCCCTAACCATTCAAAATGTATGTGTTTTCGTTGAATTTTCTTGCTCTTTTGACACCTTTATGAGAGGTGATTGGTCTTCCCACAAAAACTGCATGGGTGAAGATCAAAACAGTTTGACTCATCATGTCCAAAACAGTGACAGTGTTGGCACTGTATGGGTTTTTCGTCCAACTGATCATCATGATCATACAAAACCGCAATACCTGTAGAAACATCAACATTCTCAGCAACTACATCAGCATCCTGATCATCCTTGACTGCATCAACATCCGCATTGTCATCACCATCCCGATCATCTCTAATTGCAACAACATCTTGCACCTGTTCCTTATCATCATCTAAAAAAACACCGCGCACAAATGTAATTGGTGTACAATAATTAGGAATATGAAAAAGGTTGTCAGCATCCTTTTCATATCCTAAGCCATATTGATTCCTTTTTAGTTGCAATTCTTCCCAAGGCCTGACAATTTTAGTTGCATCCTCAAATTTATCTGCATCTTTATCTGTCCTTTCAGGGACTTCATTCAACTTATCCTCATTTTTCTTAAGTTCATTATTCACCTTAGTGTCGTCATCTCTTATCCTAGTGTCGCCATGTAATTCTCCTTCATATGATTTAACATTTACATCAAAGTTCTTTTTTTGATTCATAACTGAAACATATTCAATGCCCTCTTGTTCACTGTCAATAGGTAATCCAAACAATGGATTATGCTGAAGAAGTATGAAATCAGAATGTTGATGCCGGAGGAGACTCAATTCATCAATAACAATTTGTTGTGAATTTTAAACATATCAACCTTTCTGTGCATGACTTGTAAGCAAGTAAGCATTGTAGTGAGAGTGCATTTGTTTATTGAAACTGTAGGTTTAGAAGTGGAGTTGATTAATGTGTGTAGTAAACATTGCTTCAATTCAAGTCATTATGATGCAAGAAAACTTTTGCAAACTTGTATGTCCTCTTTTGAAAACACCCTTATTCAATTTCAAGCGGGTTTTATGTACACAACTTCAAACTCCTGTTAGAAACCCTTTATTCAATTTTAAGTGGGTCGTATAATGGACACAACTCAATGACTCCAAGCGCTTGCACAAAAAAAACTTTACAAATTATAAGTGCAAGAAACTTGTCTTGTTGACGCTACAAACTGCAAGTGCAAGAGACCTACTGTAAAATATGTGGATGTCTGTTTGTTTGCATTCTTGAGATGAGATTGGGTGTGCACTTTGATATTTTTGCTTGACCATGTTTGCCTTTGTTAGTTGATCGCCTTCGATGCAAATGGATGCACTTTATGTTGTTGTATGTGTATGTGATGTGTGCAAAGAGAAAGCAAAATTCACCAAATGTCAATATTGTTAAAATTAAGCAGATGCAAGAGCCATTCTTCGGGAGGATGGCAAAGACCCTAGCTGAGATCTAGGGCCCCCAATACACTCTTGGGGTTCTTGGTCCTTGGCCAAGCAGTTAGAGCCATGGCAAAAGACCCTAGTGAGGGCCCCTAGTGTACTGCTGGGGTTCTTGGTCAAGGACCAAGCAATTTGATGATATAAGTCTCTAGATGTGTTCTAGGGCCCCTGGATGTGTTCCAGGGAATCCTTGCTCGATGCTTGGATTGATCCTTGGTTGTGTACCTTGGTGGATAAGACCCTAGTTGTGATATAAGGCCCCCAGTTGCGTTCTGGGGTATCCTGGTTTGGGACCAGGCAATTTCTTGGTTAAGTACCAAGCCGAGATGATGTGTGATCTTCTTCTCTCCCGGGATGGTCCATGAGACCTAGGAGCAGTTAAGAAGAAGGACATGATCACATTATTGACCTTCCTCTTATGTTGGGATGATAAAAACTTATAAGTTATCATGAGACTCACGTGGACATTTTGCTATTGAAGAAGAACCCCCTTTGACCTAGTCTTATTATCTATGCTTGAACCTTGTCCTCCTTAATGTTTATGTGGTTTGGTTCTTTGCTAGCCGCCTTGACTTGTTGACTATTATAATTAATATTTTATGATTAAAATATTAATTATTTAATTTGTTTAAATTTAGGGTTTTATCTAACCCTAAAGTTAGGGTTAATTTAGTTAACCCCAACCTCCTACCAAAAGTATAAAAGGAGACCTCTCCCCTCACTCTCTCATCATTGTTCTTCCCCCAAACATTCTCTTGGTTTGAATTTTTTGCTGCGGCTCCTTCTTGTTTAGTTTGGTAAAGGGTGTGACCTCCTTGGATCTGTTTTCTCTTGCTGGTATAGTGGTGCGGCCTCCTTGGATCCTTTTTTCTCCTGCTGGTTTGTGGTGCGACACTCTTGGATCTGATTTTTCTGGTTGAGTATGTGGTGCGGCCCTCCTTGGAACTGTTTCTATTACTGGTTATTGAAGTGTTGCGGCCCTCCTTAGGTCAGCCTTGCTGTGGCTCCCTTGTTCTGGTCATTAGAAGTGGTGTGGCCCTCCTCTTGTTCAGTGTTGTTGCTTGGGGTAGCCACCGAGGGTTTATCTTTCTCATCTGTTGCTGCCGCCCTTCATTTCTTGTTGGTGCCGTCCTCCTTGCTGCTAGTGTCACCTGTGTATGTTGTTGCTGCCACATGTGTATACTGTCTTTCTCTTTGCAGGTGCCACCTGTAGGCTGCCCTACCTTACAGCTTAGTACCCTAATATGGGTTGGATGAGGCAGCAATATAACTGCTATTTAATTCAGTTTTTTGCTGTAGCAGTTTCACATTCTTGATAGAATTGTTAAGGCTGTTAGTGGCATCCTTTTTCAGCCTCTAGTTTGGAGAGTGGTGTCCTTGTTTCAGCCTTTTACTTAATGATTGGTATGTTGGCTAGCTTTCTTATTTTTCCATAAAGTTCTTCTTGGCAAAACTGTTCACAAGATCATGATGAGATCTACCACTGAGGGTTTCATCCATGACCCTTAAAGCTTTTTCTGAGCATACATAAAAGAGGACAACAACGAGCACATCAGGTAAATCTGTTCTTTGTTTTTTCTAAGGTAATATTCAAATCCATTATATTATTTCTGTTATTGGTTTTACATCAGAATTTGTGAATATATTGCTGATCCAAAACTACAGTAGTAATTAAAATTAAAAGGATATTTCTGTTTCTAGTTTGCCCTTAAAATTCTAACAATTATGACACACATACAAATCTCCTAAGACATTCAATTTCGGGCGGGTCTAAGATGTGAGACAAAAAAATGCAATTTTATTGGAGATTCTTAACCCTTATAACTTTTTAAAGAACACCTTATAACTCCTAATACAATCATTTAGAATGGAGAAAAATCCCTTCTAACTCCATACAATTTTTTCAACCTTATAACTCCAAAATTCCAAGAATACAATACAAGTGTTACCCTTATAACTCCCTTACAAATTTGCAAAAGGATATGAGCACCATATCATAAACATAATTATATAATCCTTCTCTAATTCTTTGACAACATATAAACAAAAATGTTGTGAATCTTATGAATAGGCTTTGTGCATCTTATCAATAGGTTTTGAACCCATGACCACTACTTTAGAAAGATTTTATTTGAACCATTCCTTCTATGCAAGCTTTTCTTAAGGAACTTTTGTAGGTGGAATTAAAGACAACTTTACCTTCCATGACATCACTTTCATTCTTATCTAATTGGCATCTTCCTGATTTGCTGGCCAACTGTCTACCAGAGAGCTTATCGCATATCAATCACCGAGCAATGTGTTCTGCAAACAATGAAACATGATGTTGCAAACACGATGGCTCCACATTTGCAAAAACCAATTACTCGATGGCCCTTTTTTGTGATCCTTGGAGATGCAATGTTTTGCCTTCTTGCCAGCAGCAGCTGCCATTTGCTTTCATGCCACTCATAACTATTTTCCTATATCATATTACGAGTTGATTATGCTGGAATCGCTGCACTGATAGCAACTCCCCCCATAGTGACGATACCCAAGTACATATTCCTGAAGAATGGCTTGCACATAAATGTATAATAAACTGTTGCTACGATAATGGCATCCCCGTTGTCTGTTTTTCAACATCCAAAGTTTCGCATGTTCAGGGCATCGTTATTTTTTTTTGGAATGGGAGTTTCTGGTGTTGCACCTATTCTCCATAAGGTGGTAGTTTATAAGGATGAACCAGTGATGCTCTACACTACTGCATATGAAATTTCCATGGGTGTATTCTATGGCTTTGGAGCCGTGGTGTATGCAACAAGGATCCCGGAATGATGGAAGCCTGGAAAATTTGATATTGCCGGTCACAGCCACCAACTTTTTATGTACTTGTAGTTGTTGGTGCCTACACGCACTACAAAACTGGCCTTCTGTAGCTTGAATGGTCGTGATTCAAAGGGATGCTAAGTCCTATTCAATCACCATCATTAAAGTGTAAAGTACACTTTGCAATGACAAATTAGTTCTTTCGCTGGTTTTCCGGGTGAAGTTCTTGAATCTTCACAGATAATATTCTTGGATTAGCGGACAGACTGCATGAGAAGTCTTAGACGCTTGAAGTAGAAGGAGGCCTAGTAGTTTCGTGTAATACGCAAGCCTGTGTTCACGCTCTATGGTCGCTGCTTCCATCATTTTGCAACTACCCAATAGACACAACTTAGAACTTTCAGGATCTTGTGAAGAAATTGGGTGCTTCACTTCATAAAGAGCCAGATTTATGTGGCATAATTTGTTCAAGCTTGCAGATACTCTTTCAATAGAACAAAAAGGTACAAGAAGAAACTCTATATAGTTTGAGTAGTTTAGAATAGGCTGAGGGCTTGGAAATAAATTTGGCTGAGCAACGAACCAAGAGATCTCCCCGACACCCGATCATCGGTCATCGACCATTGACTGTTTTTCCTTCGCAAACCAAAAGTTGCTCACGAATCTCCTTGATGCCCGATCATCGACCATCGGCCATCGGTCATTTCCCTTGGCAAACCAAGATTGCTAACTAATATCGCCAAACCCCGACCATCGACGATCGACCATTTCTTTGCTGATATGGTATGACACGTGGATGCTGACATGGCACGACACGTCATCCTGAGGCATCAACTGGGATAAGGTGGCATGACACGTGGATGTTGACGTGGCATGACATGCGGATGCTGATGTGGCATGACACGTCATCATCCCCTTTCCTTCATCGACCATTGGCGATCGAAGATTTCCTTTGGGCGCACAAACTCTTTCAACAAAATTTGTTGATCCTCGACCATCGATCATTGGCGATCGAAGATTTCCTTTGGCCGAAAGAAAACTTCACCAAATTTTGTTGATCCCCAACCATCGGTCATTGGTGATCAGAGATTTCCTTTTTGGTCGAACCAACTCTTCGCTAAACTCGTCGATTCGATCATCGACGAATTCTGTTGGCAAACTTCAACACTTAGAAAATTTCGGCCAAAACCCAGGTGAATCTGGGCTGTCGATCTCCCACTTAGAAAGATCTTGTCCATTGCCCACTCAAAAAGATCTTGTCCATCGATTCTCTCCAACTTTTCAAACGATCGAAAATGAATATGGACCGTCGAAATGAATCTCGGTTATCGATCTCATAACTTTGCAAAACTTCGAAACCTTATAAAATTTTTAAATTTATCAAGGGTGAATCTGGGCCATTGATCTCAAGCTCAAACACGATCTCGACCGTCGATTCACCGAACTCTGTTTAGTGCTACAACAACCATTGAAACTCAAATTTTCGACTTTGCAGGTCAAATTCAACTCTGCAACTTGGTCGATCGACGCCTTTAAACATCTAAGGCAATTTTAGGTATTTTAAAACTCGAATCAGCTCACGAATTTGGGGAATTTCTCTTTCATTTTTTCGTTTTTCCCTAAATTCGCTCGAACCGAAGTCTACGACAACGAATTTCCCAAATTCACACTTGTCTTGGTCCATACCAGTTCGGTGTTTGAACCAAAAGCTCTGATACCACTCTGTAACGTACCCAACCACTAGGCTGGGTCACACTACATCAAAACACCCACCAAGAACGCTTTGAGGCTAACTTGTAACATATCCGATACACAAATACTAAAATGATTTGTTCAGATCGGAAATGTACCCATTGCCCGGGTACTTTTAGATTCACCCTCTTAGACTGATTACGAATTTCTGTTCCATTCTTTAAAATCAAGAAACATGGATTCAACACATGCAATTAACAAAAACATGCTAAACCATCCAAGAAAGGAACAACGTGCCATGCACAACAAATAATCAACAAGCATGCACATAGAAATACATCTCAAAGATAAGTAAATACATAGTTGAAATATACATATGCAAGAAAACTCAGAGAGCACTTATCATTAACTAAACCATTCACCAACTGGCTGCAGACCAAGGACGATCCTCCCAACCATAGACACTGCTGTTCCATATCTCAACAATAGGTCACCCCCGAGCCAAGGCTATGAATGGACGGGACCTAGGCCAAATTTAAAACACACCAGTTAGCTAACATGCTCTTAGGTTTTCCCAACCACACAACAATCCTAATTTCCAGCTCTCTTCCCCCTTCAGCCTGCACAACCCAAAGAAATGAACCCCTTTCTCTACCATGTAGTCCCTCAGGCTGTTCCATTTCTTTCTAGGGCTCCAATGCTACTGGTTAGGGAATCTCAATGCTGGAAACTCCAAGGATTCTCAGCTATGGACAGTTCTGAAAGAACTGTTATTAATCTCATGCACGTGGGCATCCGTTCCCTTCTGGAATGATCAATATTTCCTTACAACCATCCAACAATGGCTCTCCTTATCTAGCCATTCGTTTCCATGCTCAGACCAAGATTACACGAATTAGTCAGAGTGAATGAATGATTAACAATGAATGAAAAACCAAATGAAAGAGTGAAAGAGTGTGACCAAATGAAAGAGTGAAAGAGTGTGAACCCCCAAACAACCCAAAGAGGGATTTATATATTTACTTGAAAATCAAGAACCACACGACCTTCCCCCAAGAAGCTCATTTAACCATTTTTCTCAATTAAAACCAAGATGGGTAAATAAAATATAATAAAAAGACTTAGCCCCTTTAGCCCCCTCTCTCGTGGAATCATAGCCCCCTATCTCTTGTCCTTGTCCGTCTTGCAGCCAATGATCTATTTTAGTAATATATTCGAAGTATTACATTTCCTAGGCACTCTGACCCCTTTTCAACTTTATCGGCTCACCAACCTAAGTCACAATTACGTAATACATTCTAGTCATAGGGATCAAAACCGGGGTGTTACATGTCATAAACCTGTAAAACCTGCAATTAAATGCCAAAAAACAGCAGCAAGAAAGTTTGTCTTCGGACAACGGTTAAGACACCAAAGAGTAAGTAACACAAATTGAAATTTTAATGGACGAAACACCTTGCAGCATAATCATTTTAACAGAAGTAAAGAAGAGAGAGGCGATATTATTAGGCTGGAAACACCACAACAATATGCTAAATCAAACTAATCAATGCATAAAAATCAATATGATACCAACAAGATTCAATAGCTTGATACAACACACCAAATATTTATTATTGCTCTTTCCAAGGGGCTGTTTGCACCAGCAAACACAAGTACATAACCAGCCAAAGTATTGCCCTTAATCACATAATAGAAGCTAGAAGTGAGAAGTAGAACATGAGAGAGAGAGAACACTGCTGCTGCTCAGAGAATAATCGACCCTGAATAATGAGGAGAAACTCCAATATATAGAGAGTGAGGCACATGAGTGAGGCTAAAGATAGGAGGACGCATATGTGGGAAAATAGGAGATAAGGCGCATGGTTTAAGAATAGAGGGGAAAACATGCACGTGTGAGGGGATGTAAAAGGACATGCGCACATGTGGAGATAAAAAGGGAGTATATGTTGAATACATGTGAGGGATAAAGAAAGAAAGGAGATGTGCATGAGTATAAAGGAACAATGCGTGGGAGTGATAAGTAACACACGTGAGAGAAGAAAAAGGGAAATGCGTGAAGGATAACAGGAGATGGAATGCACATGAGAAAAGAAGTATGTGTGGAAGTGAGAGTAATGAATGTGCATGGGTGAGTAGGAGTAGTGTCCTAGAAAATAGGGAAAGAATAATGTGCTAGGAATATGATTTAGGAAATGAAGCGCATTAATGAGACAATGCACTAGAAAATAGGGAAAAGGGAAGCGCATTAATGCTAGAAAATAGGAAAAAGGGATTCTAGAAAATAGGGAGAGAGAGGAGTTAGGATAAATAATAGGGAAAATGGAGGCACATTAAGACAATGTGCTAGAAATTAGGGAGAGAAAAAGGTGGAGGCTAGAAAATAGGAAAAATGGAGGCTCATTAAGACAATGCGCTAGAAAATATGGAAAATGGAGATGCCTTAATGCTAGAAAATAGGGAGAGGGAGGCACATTAAATGAGAGAATGCACTAAGACTTAGGGAATAATACACATGGAAAATGAGATATGCGTAAGGAATAGGGATGATGAGGAAAAATAGGGATAATGCGTGAGAAAAGGGAGTTAAGTGTAAGAAAGGGAAAGTTTATCTTTAGTTAACTCAAACACGTAAATTTATCATGTGTACCAACTCGTCTTTAACGCATGTGCCACATGTCCTCAAGCAAAGTGCCCAAGTTGGCCATTTGTCACCCTCTGAAACTCCCACATGTCAGAATTTGAACTTGCCACTTGTCATTTTGCATGGCGACTACACCTTCTAAATATAGCCCTGCTAAAAATAGACATGCCAAAAATAATAGTCACCCTAAAAAATAGGAAAACCCCAAATATGTTTGGGACCACTAGGAGACTGTTATCGCGCAGTTTGTACTTGGAAGTAAAGGAAAGGTGAAATAAAGGCAAACTGGCGAAACTAGAGACTATCCTACCACTGTCACCTCGATAGGATAACTCTTTCTGTTTAGGGTGGTAGGCCCAGGGGAGACGTCCCCGGTGACCTGGGGTTTTGAGAAGGCAAAGGCTTATGGCTAAGTAAAAGTTTCCCCCTCACAAGTCACCACGGATCAGAAGGTCCGGCTAAACAACCAATAATGATAACCAGAAGTGTACTTGCCCGAGACAAAGCAACAAGAAAACTATATATATGCAAGATCACTTGCTGGTTAGTACTTCATATAATCAGGGACTTTTTGATATAAAGCAATTGATCGATAATATTGATGAAGCAAATAAATGATGTACAATAATAATCACAATACGTCACTTCACAAAAAATGCTTAAGAAGAAGCTTCACAATGAGCAATAATGATTTATCATCAATGTTACAATACCAACATTCATTAGAAGCAATGACTACTACGCTTTAGCCAATCTTTCAATTGCTTTAAAGATGTATGAAATGATGCATGGATATGATTATAACATAAGTAAATGACAACAACAATAGGGTTAGTAGGTTAGTCTAAGCTAGGGTTAGAAGGTGTTAATAATTGTTCAAAGTATTGGATGTTTGTGATCAAGGCACTCAAGCATAGAAGGTCTTAGATCAGTGCGTTTATAGGGCAAATGGAGTCAAACTAGCTGCAAAAGTTGAAGGGACAATATGATAATGGTAGGGACAAAGACAAGAGGGATATGATGGATGAAGTGTTGTTAAGACAAGGCTTCGACCTATCAACCCTAGGGGAAGAGGACTCACTAAGGTGTAGTAAACCTAGGCCTTAGTGCGTCTTCCTCCTTCTTTAGTTCAAAGACAGTAAAAAAACGGCTAGCTTGAAGAGTAAATAGTAGGGTGTTGCAATGGCAAGGCCCTAGCATTTATCTTTTTCAAATAAAATGGCTTCTTAGCATAACCTAGTAGGGACTTAAAATAAGGGCACAAACATGTGTTTATTTCCTAGGGTTTAATCCAACAAATTTCATTAACAAAATGCAAGTAAAAATACCATAACCATTCAAGCAAAGGAAGGATTGCAAAAATTCACTTACATTCACCAAGTATTATCAATGCTAAACCCTAGTTGTAAACCTTCCACCAAGAAAATGCCAAAAATAGCCAAGAAAAGCCTCCTTCAACAAGTGCGCACTAGTAATTTCAGCCAAAAACCCTAAAGAGGGTGCAAATTGCAGACCTCACACAAGTGTGAGTGAAAGATGATGAATAAAAGAGAGTTTTAGCTCTCTTACTTATACAGTAGTAATGACCTTAACTAATTTTTAGCTCACAAAAGGCCAACATGGCCAAAAATACATAATAATACTGTTTTACATTAAATGTCATGAATAAAACCCTAAATCAAGCAAAAATGAGGATGTCATGCCCTTTTAGGGTGACGTTAGCCCTTTCTAGGGCAATGTTGGACTCTTGGAGCAAAACGTCAGGCCTCCTTGGGCCTCCGGAGCAAGCCACACGTGCCACATGTGCCACAACTGCCTCCCAAAAACCTTCACAAATGCTGGATGACGTCATGAATGTCTTGGGTGATGTCATGGCCTTCCAAGGCCAACGTCCTGGTGGAAAAGGCACAATCCCTCTGGGTACAGGTCTGCTCAGCTGCCTTTGGTGGAACATCCTCCTCTTCCCTGGTGCAAACCCTCTGACCTGTCTCTACCCCCTGCTGGGGTCTTAGCATCCATCTGGTGGGCTCTCAGCCCCATGTAGGTCCGAACTAATCATCTCCCCATATGTACTTGTCCAATATGGTACCTGTCCGTTGGGTATGATCCTGCGCATCAACAGATACGCCCTCCATGGGCTCATAAGTCACAGGGATCATAACAATGTCAATCACATCTAATTATCAATTTTATTAAACATGTGCATAAGACCCCTTTCATTTAGTCAAGTTCTCAAAGACATTGTACAAATCTGCAAGCCAAGTTTGGAGGAAGTGACAAGGTGTCCTATTGGGCTAGTGTTCATTGGATGTGGGATGTTTCCGGGAGAAATCAAGTCCAAGTCATGTTAGTGGATGAGGTGGATAAGGGATGTCTGGACAAGGGGTGCAGTGATAGCAGGGAAATGCATGGCTTACCTGTGGGTGCCTCTGTAGAGGGTGAGCTGCACCTGTCCTGGATGCAAATGTTTCCAAGCCCANCCCTGGCATGGTAACCAGATAATGGCAATGTCATACTGCTAGGTACCCATGAACATAATGGACTGGCTCGTGATGAAACACCCCATCCTCTTGGCTAGGTCTTGTTTTGTTATTTTTCTTCGGGTCCCTCTTATTTCTTGCTGAGAGGCTTTTTATTGCCTTCTCGGGGATCCCTGGGCGAGGCATCTCTAGGTTTCATTTTTTTTATGGCTTTTATCTTTTACCAGCTGCTTTTACCTTCTGGGCCTTTAGCCCCTTCTTCCCACGAGATAAGGTGTAACCCCACAAATAGGTCATCCTAATGTCCGGACTAGGGGAATGGGGCAGATGAGTGGGAGACAAGATGTAAGAGTGATGATATGATGGGAGCGGATGATGGCCCTTCAAAATCATCTAGTGGCAAACCAAAACCTATGGGTACAAGCTTGCTAGGGTACCCTGTTAATCCCCCCAACCATGGTCAAGTGGGTTAATGTAAGATCCAAGCAGTCGTCAGAAATAAAAGGAATTTGATGCATATATCTAAAGGTTGTAATGATCAAATATGACACATACCATGATACCTGGACCAATTACCTCATGGAGCAAGAGTCTTCTCTGATACAAGTCCAAGCCGAAGGTGATGGATGCTACTGCTGTTGACAGGACAAATCTGACGAAGGAGAAGAAAGATGGGCCCTCCAGGGCCATGCTCAGGTCATTCTTGCTCTCGGTACTCCATGTCTAGGATCTGTGGGCCTCGAGACATGATCTCCTAGTTATCCCTAGAAAACAGGGATAACAGGATGCACATGTGAAAGAATGAGGGAGACACACGTGTGGAATAAAAGATAACTTGTGCTAACAAGGGAAAGAAAAAGAGGGAGGCACTTTAATTCATGCATGTGCTAGGAATTAAGGAGTTGGAGGTCAACGCGTGGGAGATGGAAGGGATATAAGTGGACATGCATGTGTAGAGGAAGAGAAGGGGGTGCACATAGGAGAGGAAAGCATGCACACGTGTGAGAGGAGAGTGAGACATGCACATGAATTTAGGGAAAATTAGGTAGTGAGGATAATAAAATAGGGAAATAGCACTAGGGAATAGGAATTAAGAAAATAAATTAATGCGCTAGGAAATAGGAGTTAGGAAAATAAATTAATGCGCAAGGAAATAGGAGGTAAGAAGGGAGGCACATTAAATTAAAAAAAATAGAAAAACTGGAGGCTCATTAAGACAATGAGCTAAAAAATAGGGAGAGAGAGGAGTTAGGGTAATAAATAGGGAGAGCTAGGATGCTAAATAATAGGGAAAATAGAGGCACATTAAGACAATGTGCTAGAAATTAGGGATAGCTAGAAATTAGGAAAAATGGAGGCTCATGAAGACAATGAGCTAGAAAATAGGGAGAGAGAGGAGTTAGGCTAAAAATAGGGAAAATGGAGGTGCATTAATGCTAGAAAATAGGGAAAATGGAGGTGCATTAATGCTAGAAAATAGGGAAAAAGGGAATTGAGGGAATAATAAGGTGCATGTATTGAGATAAAAGGAATTAATACATGGAAAGTGAAATAATGGTGAGTGAAGGATAATTGAATTAAGCTTTACTTAGCCCAATCACGCCCAAATAGATATGTGCCACCTCACCCACACGTCCTCTCACTTAATTACTTGCTTTATTCCTTGGAAAGTGCGCCCTCTTCATGAATTAAGCCATCTAGCTGCCACATGTCGCACTGCATCACTGCCATTTGTCGGAATCTGACCCTGCCACTTGTCACCTTTGGAGGCAACGACCCCTGCTATAAATAGAAACTGCTAAAAATAGGGGTCTCGACTCTAAAAGATAGGAAACTGCCAAATATGTCTAGGATGACTAGGAGACCACCGCCATGTATCAAATGTCTAAAAATAGACACCGCTAAAAATATAATCTTGCAGCATGTCAATGATATCATACTCATCGGATTCGATTTTCTGTGAGGATTCCAAATATGTGATCAGAATTGACATGCGAGCCCTGGTGCTGCACCTGCTAAAAATAGAAATACTGACAAGTCATTCTGGAAAAGGTCCATTAGACTCAAAATGTCTAAAGGATCAATACTGTATGCTCAGAATCCTGATCTGAGGATTGGAGCTCAACCTGCTAAAAATAGAAAGTACTTGCATGATCCCTGGAAAAAGTGTCATTGGGCTCAGAATCATGCAAGGACCAATATTGTATGCTCAAAACTATCATATGAGTCTCCGGTCACTCTCTCCTAAAAAGTAGGGCACCTGCTAAAAATGGCAACTTCTCTCAAATCCTTGTGAAACTGTGATAGCTCTATCTCTGAATCAAAAACAACAACAAACCAGTCCTGTACCTGTCTTCGATGGGAACCAACCTCTGGCTCACACAAGTGCTCAACCTGGGTAAATCTCTGAATGCCAGCCAAAATAGACTATGCTGGCTCTTTACCCTCAGGATTCTCAAGGGAGAAAATCCAGGGGTTAACAGGTCTCATCCGTGTGTTTAGGGGACTTTTGCACCTAGTGAGAACCTGGGAGGTAACACTCACCATACTTGAACTGAAGTTGAAAACTGCTAAAGACAGTCTCTCTCACACTAAGTTTGGACGGTTAGTGTAAATTGCTTTTATGATTTTAGAATTTCTATTCATGGGGGTTAGGCTAGTGTTCTTCAAATTTTGATTTCATGTTGTGATAGAGAGATCTATCTCTCTCGGTTTTGTTTCAAACAAGTATAAGCATCAACTTGCTTACTTATTGTTTAAGAAGCATCATCAGTATTTCCTTATTGCTTTATTTATAGTTTGTTAATAAGAATTCAAGTCTAATTTGTCTTTATGTTTTGGTTATTGATTTGTAATATTGGATAAGCTATTTACTTTTATCAGTCACTTCTGTAAGCGGGTGTACTAATCTCATGTTCAACTATGTGACACATGAAAACAGGTTTAATTTATATAAACATAAACTCCTTTCTGTTTCTATCCCTGCCATTTCTGGTTTCTTTGAATCATGATCATTATGTTTGATCAGATTATTCTCCATCAGTAAATTACATACTAATTGGAAAGTTAATTTCTGGGTCTGAATGGTGCCTTACACAAGCTTGGTGGCTTTCCAAAGTACTCAAGGAAGAGTCTTCGGAAGGGCAGTGCATCATTTTTTGCATTGGCAGCGGCTGCAGCTGCAGGATTTCTATGGTTGGAAAGATATGATGGTATGCTACGGACACTCTAATTATGAGCTTGTGAATTTTAAAATTTTATGTTCTGTTCAAGATACTTCTCTTGTTGTGATGCTAAATGTGTATTTCCTGTATGTTGTTGGCCAATATTGTGCTTTTTCTTCAAGTTTTAACTTTTTAGTCTAACAGTCATTCACCAATGCATTTTTTCATGACTTATTTTGGGTTCTTTAACAAATGGTTATTTTCAGAGACATCAATTACACTGTCCCCACAGCTTCATCATCTGTTAATGCATTTTTGGCAACAAGGACTAGATTGTAACTATCAATCTGCAATGCAAACGGATGTATCTGGATCAGGTATTCCTGGTTGTGTCCTTTCTTTGAAGCTGGGAGTGCATAATTTTCTTTTACCTGGAATTTTATTTATAGAATTAACACCATTGGGATGTTTGTTTGCATTGCTTCTCATCTTTTGTTACTGATTCCACTTGCAACCTATTATTGAGATAATGGTTTCTGGAGATTTTAGCATGATCACTTGAATCTGGTTTTGATGGTTCAGCAACTGCTAGTTGAGTTTCCAGGTTTCCTTGTATTTCTCCAGAATATTGTACCCTTTTAATGTTTTGAAACATGATGCAGTGAATTGCTTCAGAACTTCCAACACCGATGCATCTGATACAAGTTCATTGTCTTCAAATCATTTTCAAACTGACTCTCAGAACAGTGTGGGTGCAAGTCCAAAAAGTGATTCAACCTGTTTAACAAGGCATTCTATTGCCGATGCAGCTGCTAAGGTAGCTCCTGCTGTAGTTAATTTGACTGTGACACAAGGTGAGATTTTGTGCAAGCATTACTCTATGCATTTTGTCTCTGTATTTGCATTGATTACTTAGAAGTACCCTTGTCAAGTCCCAGTAAATTCTATGATGGCACCAGGCATAAAACTAGAAACTGTGGTCCCAACTTCATGTTTCCAAGGATAAGATGACTCTTGTACTTGGTACTTTAAAGCTCCTGCTGTAGTTAATTTGACTGTGACACAAGGTGAGATTTTGTGCAAGCATTACTCTATGCATTTTGTCTCTGTATTTGCATTGATTACTTAGAAGTACCCTTGTCAAGTCCCAGTAAATTCTATGATGGCACCAGGCATAAAACTAGAAACTGTCTCTGTATTTGCATTGATTACTTAGAAGTACCCTTGTCAAGTCCCAGTAAATTCTATGATGGCACCAGGCATAAAACTAGAAACTGTGGTCCCAACTTCATGTTTCCAAGGATAAGATGACTCTTGTACTTGGTACTTTAAAAACAAAATGTTTTGGGAAGGTTCAACCCAGTGTTTTTAAAAGGTGTCTTTAATCAGGAGGTGAATATTACCTAGGTTCTGATATGCCATGGCTGTCATATTAATGAAACTTCTTGTTCTACAACCATTGGCTAAAATTGTATGAAGCTTTATATGGGATCCCAAAATATAGAGTTTCACATTTTTTGGAAAATCCTTAGCTTATTAACTTATTTTCCATGTTCACTTCTTATTTTGCCCACAACTTGGATGGGGGCTCTTGTAGTTTAAGTTTTTATGACATATGTGCACAATCAACTCTCCCTGGATTTTAATTGCTCAACAGGTATGAGGTGATGTGCAGTTTCTTCCGGAACGTCAAAACTTTCAATAGAGTAATGTCCTGATTGATGCACACATCAATCCAGACAATTTGAATATTAGGGTGTTCAGCTGCCAAAATATGCTTTTACAGTATCTTCTGAATTTCTTTAGACAACCTTAGATAACATGTTTTAATAGGGATTTATTTGCAGGAAACATTATTTGTGTTTTAGAAGCTAAGTTAGAGCAAATGCAACTTTATCTGCTAGGATAAGATTCTCAGATTTAGCTGCTTTTGACTATTTTAGTTTTAAACTTTAGTAGTTGTCTTCTTATATTCAAAGGCAACAAAACTGTGCAGGTCTTCGGGGCATGTTTTTGGGTCGGTCTATTGGTTCGGGGACAATTATAGATTCAAATGGCACAATTTTAACAAATGCGCATGTAGTAGCAGAGTTTACAAGCGCAGGAGTGCCTTACAAAGGAAAGGTTGATTGCTCACTTTGAAAGGCTTTATTTAGCTACCTTTGCTTTGTATTAGGAAGTAAGATAGAGTGAGGTTCCTTTTCAAGCCACAATCTCCTTACAAACGTATTTTGTTTTCTTAAATTACCACATGGGATGCAGCTTAATCTTCTCTGCTTGCTTTATATTATTGATTGTCATTTATTTGATTGCACATCATGTCTGAGGTTAATGACCCCCTGAAGGACAAACCTCTTCTGTGATTGCGGGATTGTTTCTATTGAACAGGAAAAACTACTACCTAACCTCTGCAAATTGATGGTCATGTGAGGCATTCTGTACATGATGATATGAATGTTATTGGTAGATCGTGTATTAGGGTAAGATCTTGTACAAGTTTTCTGTGACAGTTAAATAGCTTGATTTGGCAGGAAAAAATGCAATTTAAGGGCTGAATAGATAAAAGTTAGTGGCAGAATAAAAATGTGTACATACAACTATACATGTACCCGGTGCACATGGTGTTACTGTTGATGTTAGAAATATGGCTTTATTTCTTAATTGTACTCGCTCATAATTGCATGAACAAGTTTAGAGAAAATATAAGATTTACACAAGACAATAACAGAGTTGCAGAGAGAATAAAGATTGAGAGTTATATTATCCAATGATAAAACGAAAAGATATACATCACAATCTCACAAAGGAGACAACCAACCATACAGGGAAAATGATTAGTATCAAGATACTATTAACATCTCATTAAGATATAATGCATCTTAATTCCAGTTATTAGTCTGATGTAACACTTTATTAAATGTGATCACCTGAAACCTACATACTTTATTGACTGCCCAGTACTAACACCTATTAATGTACATTGATATGACCATTTCAATACATTCATTCTATTACTCTCCCCTCCCTTAATGGTCATATCGGATACTAGTGTTTGAGCCAAAAAATCACAAGCTTATCTGTACCAAGTAGCAAATTTACACACACAGAAATCATAGATTGAAATGAATAGAAGAATATGAGAGATAAGATCATCTAAGTAAGTCGATTGATGTCCAACAAATGATTAAAAGTAGGTCAACAGGCCTGCTCAGTACATAAGTGGCGATACATAGTGGGACTGTGAAGGCCACTCCTATAGAAGCAAATATCAAAGCTAATTTATATGATCTAGGTGCAACTATGACAATACCAAACAGAAATACATTGCTGTGGAGCCGAGTACAAGGAAAAGGAAAGGAGCCTCAAGGCTCCAAGTGCTTGCCACCAGACAAAGGAGAGAGAATAGTAGCTTGAATTGTTATTTGAAAAATTATCAATCTGAATCTAATACGTCTTGTTACCCCTCAGTTTCACTTCAGTGTATCTCATTTTCTTCGCCAGATGTGTTCCATCATATGAGTAGATCTTGTGCATATCTTGATGATGTCAGAGCTCAGATTACCATGATTAGATGTGCCACCACGATGCGTTGTACTATTGTATCATGATCAGCCAAAAGTGTGACCATTTGTACTTCATGTATTGTATTGGACATGCTTAGATGATCTATGTAAAGTGTTTTTTTTCATCAAGGTGGTTTCTCTAAACCCTTTGTGGTTTGTCATGGTCCGTCCTCTTAGTCCCCATTTCATGGTAGTCCCTACTCTTATGGCTCAGCTAACTATCCCTTGGAGGTCATTTATGGCTGGGGTAGGTACATGGGGGTCTTGGAGTGGATCTACTAGGACACACGACTTAGGGAGCCCCTAGGTTTTTTCACTTTACCCTTATGTAAAAGTGTTGCTCTGTATTGTAAAGGTTGTCATACTTATAGAGAACACTTATTTGATGCCTAAGCATGGATCTCTTTATGTATTTGTCACACTTTGGCCATGGACCCTTGTCATGTATCCATCTTCTGAGATCACTCTATGGATTTTCATGCAAAAGCATTGTTCCCAAGGCAGTTCACCATGCTATAGGCACTGGTCACAACACCTTAGGCAGTTTGGGATCTTTTCTTCATGCTTTGGACCTCTCATGCCATGCCACGTCCCTGATCTTGGAGTGCTCAACTTATTCACACATTTGGAGGCATTTGTCACATGGTTTGATGAATCGATTGCCTTGGAGGATGCATTTCCTAGACGTTTGGTCTCCGATGTGGCACGTGTGGGCCTCCCTTGACTTGAGGACATGGTTTGCATGATTTGTGGAGTAGTTCATGTTAATTTTTGTAGCTCGGTAGGTGTCTCAACTATGCCTATGTGTCCTAGGCAAACTGATGGACACACAAATGATCGAGATCAGCCTTAGTTGTCATAGCCTAAGTCTAACTTAGGCAAATGCAGCAAATTTCTGTCTTTTGAGTGGATTGTGGGTCCCCTGGCTAGTGGGGTGCACCTCATGGACTCTTGAGTGGATTGTAGGGCCCAACCAAGGGGGGCGCACCTCCTTGGAGCCTTGGAGGCTGAACTGGCACACATCTCAAGGAAGAAAAGGTGGTTGCTAGGAGGATAAAGGAAGGGGCTGAGGGTGAGAGGGCATACATTCTCATTTGTGAGGTTGAGCAAGTGAGAGGAAGAGGGGCACTTGTGCAAGAGAAGGAGTGAGCTAGCAGCTGAGGCAGAGGGCAAGTTCTGGGCTAGTTTGGAGCAGCCAGTGGAGGTCAACTAAGGACCATTCTGTGCAGCAAAGGGAGGCCGAAATTAGGCCAAAGACAACAGCCTACAGGAGGTCGATTTTTGGGCATTTTCTGCAGAGAGAAGCAGGCTGAATCTGGGCCAAAATACCTCAGCCAGCCATGCCATACACAAGCCGTACCAGCCAGCTGAAGTGCAGGCCGTACAGGTTGTACACTTGATGTACTTGCTGGGCCGTATTGGGCCTGTTGTAGCTGGGCCATACAACAGAATTGTTGGGCAGTTTTTAGCAGAGGGAGGAGAGGAAGTTTGCTGGGAATTTCTGTAAGAAATTTCTATTTTTTCTACTGCTGTAATTTCTCTTGAAAGCTCATAATAAAGCCCCCTCTTGGTTTTCCCCACACTGGGGTTTCCAGGGTACATTTGGTGTTGTCCAATTTTTATGCTTGGTTCTATGTATGCTTCTGCTGTCAATTTTCTGATTTATAACTCAGCTGTAGGTTAGTTGCATAATTTCAGATTTTAAATCAGCAAGTATAATTTCTGGTCAAGTGAAATTATTGGCAATAATTTCAGTGCTGAGTTATAGGAATTCAACAGTTCATGCCTTGGAGACCTCCCATCTGGTCGTTTGAGCCTATTTTGGAGGGCCATCCCTTCGTTTTGACCTCACTCGTGCCACGTGTGGACTTTCTGCTCTTTGAGCATAGACGCTGGCATTCTTGTTGACTATTCTTCATGGGAGAGGTATCTTGCCATGTTTTGAGGACATCACCTTGCGTTTGGGAGAGACGATGAGCACTCTTGGACCCTAGTTCGACCTCCGTATTGGGACGATCTCCTCTCTTGGGGGAAATATTGTACATGTGGCACATATTCATTGTATTTTATGTATTTCTCAACTTAGTCTCCATAAGTTAGTTGGAAGAAAAGTCAATTGTTATTTCTCCTTGGCTAGATCTAGGGAGATAAAATATTGTTGAATGAGATGGTTGACGAAGCCTTCTCTATAAAAGAGTCTCCTCCTCTCATTCCAATTTGTTGTTGTTGTTGGCTACTTTTGAGAATACAAATTTGTTGAATATCTACCTATTGAGGTGTTGGTGTCAATTCTTGGAGCTTTTCTATCTTGTCTTTCTATTTTGGTGCATTAAAATTTGATTATGTATGTTCAAGGCTACTACAGGCTTTCAAGGTCGATCCATTTGAGGGGTAAGATTACCACTTGGAGGGAATACGTTTTGGGGTAAATCCTCTTCTTCTTCCTTTGCTAGTTTGATATTTGCTTAATTCCTTGCTTTGTCTATCCTTTGGAACCCCAACAAGGGTATTGGTATTTTAATCAAGCTACTTTTTGGTGGAGGTGCTCCCTTTGAGACCCCGTCTAGTAGGGCTTTGGTCTCCATAATTTATCTTGATAAGATAGGAGACTATTCTTCCCTTTGGGATTTGGTCTCTTAATCCTAATCCTTAAAGATAAAATAGACCAAATTTGAAGAGGGGCATTCTTCTTGACCCCACAATCCCTAGTTGGAATAAGACACTTGTCTTCTCTCAACAACCAACCAAAACTACAAAATCCAAAATCCTTTCTTTTATTTTGTTTAGAAAGAAATCTAAGGGAAATTGAATAAAAATCATTAGTTAGATTTCTTTCCTAGTCTTGCATAAAGTTAATTGCTCATTTCATTTTCTAGACTAGAATAAATAGGGTTTGAGCTTAATTTCTTATCTTGAAACCGTAAAGAGGCAAATCAGCCCATAAGTTTTGTGCTTTGAAGGTTTATTTATCTTGTTTTGGGTTGATTTTGAGGCTTATACAAATCTGGAAATTGCACAAAAAAGAGAAAAAACCAGATTTGCATAAACCCTAAGGCTAGGTTTTATGCTCCAAAAGAACATTAATAACTAGACCTAGCATCTATTTCATTTACTATAAGGTTGTTACGAGTTTATTATTCTTTTCTAGTAGTAAATTCATCTCTAATTTTGTATTTATTGCATATCTTTTATTTGGACTCTGGAGATTATCTTGGTAAATTCTAGAGCTAGCATTGATATAACCGAGGGGGAATTTACCTTTCATTTCAAGTTCTTGCTTAATTTCATTGACATGTCTATTGTGAGCATGATTCTAATTGATTTGGGTTGCTATTGGTTGCATACTATAAACCCTAGCTAAAACGTCCAAGACGTCTTGCTTAAAAGTTGAAATATTGCTCTTGGATTAGTTTCTTTCTTACTTCAAATCTCAAATTCTGCGTTAAATAATCAATAAAACAGATTTGGAAGTCTAGGACAGCCGTAAGCTTGCCCATAATTGAGAATATAATTGATTGGCACCTAAAAGCACATTACACACAATTATTTTATGATAGACGATTTCATCTCTTGTTGTTTTGATTAGCTTAAAGTGGTCTCTTTTCAAGTAACCTGATCTAAGTTTCATTTCCTTGGGATGTTAATCGAACTAATGCAAATCTGAAGTTATTCTTGCATACATCCTTTACAATCAGATTTTTAAGTGGATAATTGTGGTTCTATGCTATTGTTAATGAAGTTTTATCTAAAAGCATTTAATCACTTGTTGGAATCCTTGTATTTTACATTGTCATATATTTGTTAGATTCATTAAAGTAAATCATAAGTTTGCATAGATTAATTCACTAGAGAAGGTTTACTTAAGATCTATCATTGATAGATAGGGATAACCCCCTTGGCCTTTGGAGCTGGCCTAAAGTGAAGGGGATATTGTACCGAGGTGACAGTGGTGCAATTCCCATCTTGTTTCCCCAAGGTATCATCCATGGTTGGACTTTCCACTTGGATGCTAGTTTAGGCGGTAACACATCTCAAGTCCCATAGGAAAGAAAAACACCAAGAGTTTATTGACTATCTTAGTTAAGTCTTTAATTATCATGTTGACTTATTTAATACTTATTCGAAAACATATACTATATACAATGGTTAATGCATGAATAAATACACCAACACCCTTCTTTAATGGTCATTTTGGAGGATACACCAAGCTTATCTGTAAACTTTACAAACATAAATGGACTGAGTGGCTTGGTGAGGATATCTACAGTCTTCTCCAGTTTTCTTCTAAGTGGTACAGTATTGCAGCTCAACTTCTCCATTTTTGACAAGTTGCGGAATCTAGTGACCATACTTCTATGTGTTTTGATCACTCATGAAAGACAAGATTCTTTACTAGTTTAAGAATACCTTGATTATCACAATAGATAATTATAGGATAGCCCACTTGATCTATTAATGTGCAAGTATCCTTCTAATCTAAATTGCTTCACATTCCCCTTTAACCACTGTCCCGTGCTCTCCTTATGTTGAAAAAAGTGAAACATATTTGTTTCTTGTTAACCCATGCCATTGCACTTGTACCAAGAATGAACACATAATTGGTTGTAGACTTCTTATCATCCATAGATTTTGTCCAATCTAAATATCAATATCCAACCAATTGGAGTTCTTTACTTCTTCCGTAAATGATGCCAAAATCTGTTGTAGCTTTTACATATCTCAAAATCCTTTTCGGTTGTTGTTGTTAGGAATTATAGCTTGGATAGGAACTTTCGCATAGGTTCCATGTGAATGTGCGAGAAGTAGTTTGAGTTATTTTCAAAAAGTGATTCTATTTTTGGAAAGTAAATTCCATTTTGTAGTTCACTTTAGTTAAAAAGCGAAAGTCTTATTCTTAGAAGTTGAGTCTAAAAAGTGTATTTCATGCATGCATGATGTAGACTAGGAGTAATCTCAGAAATCGATTAGGGTTTTGGTCTGAGCTAAAACTATAAAGACAGGTCAAGATAAAGAGTTCACGTACACTTGAACACTTGAGCAATTGACCAGGTTGAGTGACATAGAGGGAGAGAGAGTAGGTAGCCAGGAAAGAGACATTTTCTGTCACACAGTGTCGTACAATGTACGGAACAATTTCATACAACGGTACAGATAGTACCATACGGATTCGTACGGACATAACCATACTGACGTTCATACAGTCTGTGTGGACAGGACACACAATTGTGTAGCAAACTGTACTCTCCCAGTAGGTTGTTCCTCTCAGTTTGGGGTGTTTTTTGGTATTCTTGCAGTGCTATTTTTGGGCAGCTTGTGGAGCTTTCCTTGTAAGTTTTTCGAAGGAATGAAAAGCTAGTTTTGAAGGAGTAAATACTTGTGTTGTGTGAAATTGATTTTTTGCTTCCACTATTTAATTTCCAACTATTGTGTGATTAATGCTATGGTCTGAATTTTTTCTACATTAATTAAATTCAACAATCTACATGTTTGATGGAGATCATAAGGACTTTAGTCACCTAGGGTTGGGAATTTTCACATGGTATCAGAGCTTGTTTCTTTGACTGAGATTTTTTAGTATTTGTAGCGGTAAATCAACTGCAAGGAAGAAGGACGAACAGTGAGAGGATTTCAAAGTTTTATTTTGAGATTTGGTAGTTTGTGCAGTAGATCTCAAAGATGGTAGCAACGTGCCTCAGGTTTGAGGATGGATTGGATGGTGCCTCGAATTTCTTATCATGGAAGGTGAGGGTTACACTCTTACTAGAAGAGAATGATCTCTGGGATATTATCAAGAACATTGTGACTCCGCCTTCAGATCTGCAGTAGTTGGTAGCTAATAACAAGAGGGAAGTGAAGGCTAAGTGGATGATCTTGGATGCCATAAAGGATCATTTGATCCCTTATGTATTCTAGAAGAAGACAATAAATGAGATGTTCGATGCTTTGGTTAGTCTCTACTAGAGTCAAAACATAAACATGAAGATGGTGTTACAGAACAAACTCAGATCCATAGTGATGACCAGATCAAACACAATCACCAGTTACCTTATGAAGATCACGTAGATTCGTGATCAACTTGCAGCAGTTGGGGAGAAGGTTGAAGATGTAGAGTTAGTGAACATGGCATTGGATGGATTCCCAACTTCATGAAAATCATTTGTCAAAGGTATATGTGCTTGGGAAAACCATCCCTACTTTGAAAGCTTTGGGATGACTGTATCCAAGAGGAGACTCAGATGGAGTCAAAGGTCAGCAAGGAGGATGGTGATGAGAACCTAGCTCTATTTGTCAGTGAAATAAGGGAAGAGGTAAAGGACCCAACAAGGGTAAGGGAAAGAGTGAGAAGTCAACCTCAGAGCCAGGAAAGAAGGACTTGAGTAAAATCGAGTGCTTCAATTGTCATAAGCATGGTCATTATACATCACATTGTCCAGATAAGATGAAGGGTAAAGGGGAGCAACAACAGAAGCAGGTAGCAGCCTTTGCAGAAACTCAAATGAACGAGTTTGCTGCCAAGTTTGAGAAGGATTTATCATTGGTATCTTGCCTTTCTATTAACATGATTCTGAGGAATGCATGGTATGTGGACAATGGGACATCTCAACATATGACATCAACGCTGTAGTTATTTTCTAATTTGAATAATCAAGACCCGGAAGTACAGGTTGAGCTCGGTGATGATGCCAAGTACCCAATAGTAGGGGTTGGTACTATTCCCTTGCAGCTCGAGTCAGGTAATTTTTTAGATTTTGATGATGTCTTGTTTGTACTAGGTCTTAGGAAGAACTTGCTTTCAGTTTAAGTTATGGAGGATAAGGGCTTTGCAGTGGAGTTCAAGAACTAGAAAGTCCTTATCAAACCGAAGGAATCTAGGCTAGATACAACTCAGGTAATAGAGGTTAGAGAAGGTAAGTTGTACAGGTTGCAGGGTGAACCTGTTTGAGCCTTGGTGCATGACAATGACAACTTGTGCAAGTTCTGGCATAAGAGGATGGGGCACCTGCATCATAGGTCGTTGCTTATTCTGAGGGAGATAGTCACAGGTCTTCTAGAGTTTAGTATTGAGTAGCATGGTGTATGCAGAGGGTTCACGCTTGGCAAGCATGACAAGGCTGCTTTCCCAAGTAGCAAGCATAGGTCTAAGGGGATTCTAGACCTAGTGATAGAGGATGAGGAGCAGGAAGCTCCAAAGGTTGAGTTTGGGTCACCAACGATTTCCAGAGTAGTACAATAGCCTTCAAGTGGAAAAGGGGAGATGGTAGCCCCTTGTGGTTCTGTCAGGAGGTCTCAATGGTTCACTTAGACTTTGAGGAATGCTCAGTAGCATGTTGAGACTCCTAGGAGTACATTCAAAGAGAGTAGACCTTTGAAGTTGTTTCTAAACTATATGGCATTGATGAACAACATTCTAGATTTTGAGCCTTCTAGTTTTTAGGAAGCAGTAGACCAATAGGTATGGCGGGATGCAATGGTGGAGGAGTACACCTCCATCATAAAGAATGATGTTTGGGACATAGTGCCAAGTCCGGAGGAGAATTCAATGGTGAGTTCCAGGCGGCTCTACAAGATTAAGCATACTACAGATGGCAACATTGAGAAGTTCAAAGTGAGGTTTATGGAAAGAGGGTTCTCCGAGAGAGAGGGAGTGGAGTACGACGAGACTTTTGCTCCAGTCGCCTGGTACACAGAGCAAACTTAGGGTTTTCAAATAATGGGAATGAATCCCATGTTTGTTTTGTAGTGAACACCTTGAGTCAATTCATGGTGGAGTCAAGGCAGGAGTATTGTGTTGTAGCAAAACATGTGCTCAAGTATTTGAGGGGCACAATAGAGTATGGTCTGAGATATCTTGGAGGTGATGAAGTGAAGTTGCAAGAGTATTTAGACTTAGATTAGGCAGACAATGCATCATATAGGAAGGGCACCTTAGGGTGCTTCTTTAGCTTGGGATCAACGATGGTACCCTGGTTCAATAGGAAGCAGACTTTCGTGGCACTTAGCTCAGCAGAGAGTAGAGATCACTTCATACAAGATAGGATTCAAATGGGAGTAGTGAAGCTCCAGTATATTCTGATGGATCAGCAGGTAGCTGATATTCTGACCAAGTCCTTGGCAAGAGGGAAGTTTGAGGCATTCAAAGACAGACTTGGTGCAGAATTCCTTCCTCACTAAGAGGGAGTGTTGAGAATTATAGCTCAAACAAAAACTTCCGCATAGGTTCAATATGAATGTGCGAGAAGTAGTTCAAGATATTTTCGAAAAGTAATTCTATTTTCAAAAATTAAATTCTATTTTGTAATTCACTTTAGTTAAAAAGTGAAAGTCTTATTTTTATCAGTTGAGTCTAAAAATTGTATTTCATTGATACATGACTTAGACTAGGAGTAATATTAGAAGTAGATTAGAGTTTTGGTGTCAACTAAAACTATAAAGGCAGGTCAAGATAGAGAGTTCACACACACTTGAACACTTGAGCAGTTGAGCAGGTTGAGCGATAGAGAGGGAGAGAGCAGGCAGCCAGGAAAGATATGTTTTTGGTAGCACGCGGTCCTGTACAGTGTATGGAACAGTTATGTATAGTGGTATAGAGTCTAGACAATACCATACGGATCTGTACAGTTGTACGAACAGAACTGTACCATTGTCCGTACCATCCATACGGACATGTCGTACAGCCATGCAACAGGCTGTACTCTCCCAGCAGGTTGTTCTGCTCAGTTTGGGGTGTTGTTTGGCATCCGCGCAGCACTGTTTTTGGGCAGATTATGGAGGTTTTCTTGTACGATTTGTGAAGGAATGAAAAGCTGGTTTCGAAGGAGTAATTACCCGTGTCGTGTGAAATTGATTTTTTGCTTCCACTATTTAATTTCCAGCTATTGTGTGATTAACGATATGGTCTGAAATTTATTTCTGCATTAATTAAATTCAGCAATCTACTTGTTTGATTGAGATCATAAGCACTTTAGTCACATAGGGCTGGGAATTTTCACAGTTGTTCAATGCTCTGATTTGGGAGCTCTCATAAACCTAGATATATAGCTAACCTATTTTGAGGTCAAGCTTAGTGGCTGTAATATAAATCAAGATACCTAGTAGTTCCCTGTATACTGACTTATATGCCGAGTTTAAGTCAGTTTTGGTTAAAAGTTTGAGTCCAGTCTCCATAGGTGTGGATGCACTGTTACAATATACTTAGTTATTTAAGTGAAAGTACATTCACTAGTCTGCAAACCCTACACGTAAATAATAATATAGGAGACCTAATCCTGTCATGTCAAAAGCAGAACACAAAACAGGTTTCACCTTTTGAATTGCCTCAACCTCACTGCCTGTGATGATGATATCAGTTACATATATTACCAAAATCACTTCACCCTCCTCACTTTTGACCTAGAGATTAGGATTAGAGAGATTTCTTCTGAATCCTCCATCTCCCAAATATTTGTCCATTTTGATGTACCAAGTTCTAGGAGCTTGCTTCAGACCATAGAGAGCCTTAACCACGCTGCATAATAGATGTTCTTTTCTTGCAATCTGGAACCCTTGAGGTTGGCACATATAAGTTTCTTCCACCAAATTTTTATTGAGGAATGCACTCTTAACATGCGTTTGGTAAACACTCTAGCCAAACTGTGCAGCTAAATCTGGAACGAACCTGATTGTGATGATCTGGCAATTGGGTCAATTGTCTCTTCATAATCTACCCTTGCCCGTGCAAAGCCCTTTTTGACCAACCTTGTTTATGCTTGTCAAACTTTCCATCTGTGTTCTACTTGACTTTGTAGACTTGTTCACAGCCTATGGATTTCTTATTAGAGGACAAGCCTTTTCACACCCAATTCCAATTGTTCATCAATGTATCATACTCTATTTGCATGTCTCTATCCCATTCTGGTCTCCCTTTAGCTTCTTAATAAGATCGAGGTTTGAGAGCATTTTGAATGTAAGCACCAAAGCATAATTAACCAATTCAGATTTCTTACTTTTTTTTCTGATTGGTCTTCCACTTGAAATTTCTTCCCTCGATTGAGAAAGTTCCCCTAACCAAACATCATCCAATGTCTAATAGTACCATTTTGGGCTCTTTTCGCCTTCCTAGTCCTTCAAGTCAGCGCTGGTTTCTTGCTGATTTAAACTACTTTCAGCAGTAGCATGATTGAAATTTTGTTGGATTTCAATCCCAAAGTTTATCACATACTTATCTGACCTATTCATCATAGCTATTTTTCCAGCCATATTGCAACCGTCTTCACTAATTTTCAGACCTGAATTATGTTCTGATTTATGCTGAAACAGAACTTTATTTTCATCAACCACCACATCAGGGCTAAATCAACTTTTGTCAGTTTCAACATCACCAGTCTATATGCTTTATGGTAATCACTATACCTTGTAAAGATCATTTTTCTGCATTTAGGGTCTAGCTTGCAGCGCTTTTCTTCCATATCCTGATTCCAATGCATAAATTTCTGAACCAAAAACTTTCAGATGGCTCACCTAAGGCGTCCTAGACAAAGCCTCTTTTGGGGTCATGTTTTTAACTGCCTTTGTGGGAGCCTGATTAATGAGATACACAACTGTGTGTACAACTTCTGCCCGTTTGATAAAAATATATTTGTTCTTTAACATGCCCCTTGTTGATATTATGGTAGCTGCGGGAGGTATTTACCTCCACGTGTAAACCTGACGAGAATAGAATATTCCGGGAAGCAAGAAGAAACCCTAATTAATTGGTTAATAAACCTAGAAGACAAGTCGGCTCAAGAGAATGACTTGTATTAGGTTATTAGCCTCCAAGAGAAGAAGTCAGCTAAAGGAAATATTATATACTAAAGAATTAGTACCTAGAATGAGAAGTTGGCCCAGGCAGTTTGCCAGAATTAGTATAAATACAGGAGGCCAGTCTTCATTTTGGCTAGTATTCTTAGAACTGCAGAAGCAACACTTGTGCGCACTGTAGTTGGCCAGTTTGTGCGCAAGTTTGGAGGAGAGCTGCTGTTGCAGTTGCTGCAACCAACAGATTTCGGTTTTGGCTTGGACTCTCTAATTAGCTCTTGTTACTCTTGCTTGGTGCGCTATCCTTGGAGAAAGGAGTGTGTGCCACCTTTGTTTGGCTATCCAGTCTAGGGTTTGCTTCCAGAATGATTCTTTGTCAAGGTTAAGGTGCTCGGGGGTGGCTTCGACCTATGGTTGCGTGACAATGTTGCTATATTGTTTATGGTTAAACAAGCACATCCATTATAGTCTAACATGTTATGGACCCACTCTATCTTCGTACAGTTTAACCGCTGGAAGATAGATTGGGAGGATTTGCTCAGTTGCAGTTGCAGTTGCAGCCAGTTTCTGCTATAGCAACGAAACGCTAACCCTCTCATTGAGGCACCTTAAGTGAAGAGATTGATCTAATTCTCGGATAGACTAGTGCGCCCTAGCCTAGCACATCTCCTGGTACTCTTAGCAAGCTAAGACATCAAGTTTGAGTTTTTGGTCAAATCTAGGGTTGACCAAGTCAAAGTAGCCATGACTTACTCTATGAAGTCAGAAAAAAAGTTAGAAGGGGCTTTTAACTTCAGAGCATGGAAGACAAGGATTGATCTCATCCTTGCCAAGAATAAAGTGTTGGATATCGTGAAAGGAAAGATTGTAGAACTAGAGTTTGAAGAAGGAAAAGAGAAGGAACCACAAAACGTTGCAGTTATGGAGAAGTTCAAAGACAATGACATCAGTGCCATGAGTATCATAGTGGATTCTATAAAAGACCACTTGATACCTTACATCTCCCATCTTGATTTGTCTAAGAAGATGTACGATGCCCTTTCAAACCTCTTCTCAGTCAGAAACATTGGACAAGTAATGAGTCTGAAGAATGAGCTCCGTGACATGAAAATGAATGATGATGACAACATAACATCATACTTTGTCAAAATCTCTCAGTTGAGAGATCAACTACAAGCTATTGAAGAGATCATTTTAGAGAAGGAACTGGTAAATATAGTACTCAATGATCTTCCCAAGACATGGGATGCATTTTCCGCAAGCATGAACACAAGGAAGGAGTATCCTACATTTGAAGAACTTTGGACTTGCTGTGCACAAGAAGAATCAAGGATCAATGCAAAAGAGAAACCCCAAAAGAAATACGATGATCAAGCCTTCACAACAAGATTCAAGAATTTCAGGAACAAAAGGAAGTTTGGCTCAAGGAAGAAGCCAAATCAAGAGAAAGATATGTTAGAAATACAATTCTTCAAATATCTAAAATATGGTCACTACAAGAATCATTGTCCCGAGCTAAAGAAAAGGAAGGAGACACACGAAACATCAGTTGTCTAAGAAAAGAAACCTTCAAAGAAGACTAAGCAGGATGAAACAAACTTCTTCTTCTAAGACAAGGTAACAATAGTCTTCATAGTTCTTGTACATACCATGTTTTCTGTACATATCTTGCATATCTATTTCTTAGAAGATAATATGTTCAAGAGAAACTATACCTATGGAAGAACAACAAGATAAGGATTGCTATCACTACGACTACAAGTCAGACAATACACATGAAAGGATGAAGTACATCAACAACCCCTTGTAACAATTCATGTGGAAGTTATTACATAAGTAACAGCTGCAAGATAAGTCGAAATCAGAATCAATCTTGAATAAGCCTAGAAGAAGTAAAGACAGAAAAAAATCAACAATCAAGAGGAAATTGGAGAAAGACTTATGACACTTTGCAGAAGGCAATAAGGAATGTAGACAAAAGCGTGGACTCTGTTAGATGGAGGGAGCCGATTATATATTTCCAAAAGAAGAGCATGCATTCATACATGAAGCAAGGATTAGGAGGGAGCTAATTCTATGATCCATTGAAGATGATGAAGTATATATCCATGGTAGTAGCCATGAAAAGCAATACGTGTTCAGTTTGACTTTAGAAGAAGCCTAAAAGTATCCTTGATTGTCCATCCACATCCAAGATCCTATGATGAAAGGAAGAAGTTGGAATCTTTAGGGCATGGGATCTATAGAAAACTCCATGGACCCAAGAGCTAAAGAGAAACATGAAGAAGAACATGAGGATTCCAAGAGAGAAGGAAAATCCAGAACAACCAGTCATTGTATCGAGAATCACACGACTACCAGCCTAATCTAAACTCACTAAAAGCAATCAAGCAGAGGAACTGATGAAGAACAGTGTATGGAAGACTTATGAATGTAAGCATTGCGAGATCCAGAACTAGAGGTTCTCCCAGATGGAGGGAGAAGACTATGATGATTGCTTGTTCTGGTAAACCAGACATACCTCTACATGAGCCATTATATCGTCCGCAATATCCATGGGTTGGAGTTTACATTAGATGAATGCAAAGACTGTTCTCCAGAATAATTGAACAAAGAGCGTATGTAGAGCAACCTCAAGTTCTTTGAGGTATACCAAAAAGAGACCCTTGTATACAAATGAAAGAAGACAACTTGGCAGAGAACCTCCAATGCACAGTAGAAGCATGGTGAAAACTTTCTATAACAGAAATTTTGTATCAGAATGGTTACTTAGAACTCCAGGATGAATGATTGCCAATCCATGACAAACTCTCATGATAGCAGAAGAAGTACCACATGGATATGTTCCAGTTTGAGTCTTGCCACGATGTTATGAGCTAGCAGGAAAAAAAAGAGCTGAATTCAACTATGATATACTGTAATGATTAGAGCTATATGAAGCCTTCAGAAAACCAGTGTTCCAGAAAGACCGAAGTACATTAAGATCAAGCATTACATTCTCCTTGATGAAGTCCAGAAAAGAGAAAGTGGTTCTCCAATATATATCTCCACAGATGAGCAGATAAGCAGACATTTTGGTAAAGCCTCTATCCAAGATGAAGATTTTGCGTACTCAAGCTGGAGCTCGTGGAGACGACTTCCTTATTGGAAAAGGAAGAGATGACTCCCAGGTTGGGAGGGAGCACTGATGTGTTATTGATTTATGGACAATCATTTTTCAGTTCGAAAAATGGTCCAGGATGAGCAGTTCCTTTCCAATTCAGAAAGTGGTTTGAGATTTCTGACGGACATGCATTTTCCAGTTCGGAAAATGGTCCAGATCGAACGGTCATTTTCGTAATGAAAATGGTTCGGTGGATTGCTGATATACCATAGACAACGATTCCCCTTGTGGCCAGTGTGGGGGAATGGTCTAGGACAATCTCTATCCTTGACGGTCACTCTTAGTAGTGGTCAAGAAGACTGGTCTGCCTCGCCGGACAATCATTCTTTCGAAGCTCACAGTTGTGAGCAGTTTCGAAGAATGGTCTGTTTTGGAGGTTGGTGCAGGACAGTCATTTCCTTAAGAAATGGTCCGGACAGTCATTGCCTAGGGCAGATTTATTCTCTCCAGGTTGCACTTTGTTTAGTGCTGGAGGAATGGCCTGGATAGGTGAATGGTTCAGGTTCAACAATCAGGGACAGACATTCCCTAGGGAAAACTCATTCTCTCCAGGTTGCACTTTGTTTAGTGCCGAAGGAATGGCCCAGATAGGTGAATGGTCCAGGCTTAAAAATTGGGACAATTATTCTTCCTTGCTTGAGAAGAATAGTCCAGATAGCTCATCGTTGATGTGTTACCTTCTGAGGGCAGATGCCTTCCAGATCTCACAGATGTGAGTGGAAGAATGGCCCAAATGATTCAGTTTATATCATAACAATGTTTTTCTGTGCAGGTTGATATCAGATGATATGATTGTTATGGAGACTGTATGTCTCTGGACAATAGATGTATGTTACTGTGGTGGATGTGTTCCACTGATTGTGACTATATGTCACAGATCAAGAATCTGTGTGCTACTTGGTGTGGTAGTGTACCACTGGATTGTAGTTGTGTACTACTATGGATAGACACAGTTGTGTTCTATTGAATGACATTGTTCCGATTGCCTTGAAAACTATCAGTAGTGTTGGAAATGATTATCAGCTAGATGGATGATCAATGGACAGAGATTCCCCAGACAAGAAAATGGTCGAGGACATTTATTCTTATAGGACATATGTCTGGATTAGAAGAATGGTTCTTGTGTCACTTTGTGGAGTGAGTGACTTATCCAACATCATTACTCAGATGGAGTATGGTTTCGAGAGATGATGCAGTTGATGACACTGATAGTGATGATGGTGCTCATGATCTAATCATGAGATAATCTATACAACTATGTTGATGCTACCGACTAAATGGTATGTTTGTACTCAAGACCATTACCTTCAATACCTCCCGAGCTAGGAGGGAGTGTTGATATTATGGTAGCTACGGGAGGTATTTATCTCCACGTGTAAACCTGATGAGAATAGAATATTCTGGGAAGTAAGAAGAAACCCTAATTAATTGGTTAATAACCCTAGAAGACAAGTCGGCTCAAGAGAATGACTTGTAATAGGTTATTACCCTCCGAGAGAAGAAGTCAGCTAAAGGAAATATGATATACTAAAGAATTAGTACCCAGAATGAGAAGTCGGCCCAGGCAGTTTGCCAGAATTAGTATAAATACAGGAGGCCAGTCTTCATTCTGGCCAGTATTCTCAGAATTGCAGAAGCAACACTTGTGCGCATTGCAGTTGGCCAGTTTGTGCGCAAGTTTGGAGGAGAGCTATTGTTGCAGCTGCTGCAACCAACAGATTTCGGTTTTGGCTTGGACTCTCCCCTGGTTATGGTTTGGACTCTCTGATCAGCTCTTGTTACTCTTGCTTGGTGCGCTATCCTTGGAGAAAGGTGCGCCACTTTGTTTGGCTATCCAGTCTAGGGTTTGCTTCCGGAATGATTCTCTGTCAAGGTTAAGGTGCTCGGGGGTGGCTTCGACCTAGGGTTGGGTGACAATATTGCTATATTTTCTATGGTTAAACGAGCACATCCATTATATTCTAACACCCCTTGCCATCTCCACAATAGTGTGGTTCCTTCTTTCTACAACTTCTTTTTGTTGTGCAGTGTAGGGTGTGGTATATTGCCTTTGAATTCCTTCTTGGTTATCAATAAAATTGCGAGAGAAAATATCAATGCTTAGAGCTTTAAAAGTTAAAACTATTTTATGCCTTTAAAAAGAAACACGAAATATTATGACTTGCTTCCTTAACATCTTCCTTGCACAATTTCCCATGCATGAATGCCTCAAACTTTTACCCCATTAACAAGCACGAGGCACTTTTACTTTGATACTGTGTAGGAATCTAGGGTGCACACATTCATACAAATGAAGACATTCGTGGTTAGAAAATAGGAATTAGACTTCTATTAGAAACACTGCACTGTAAGTCACCTAGTTTGTGTTTGTGTTTGAATTGGGTGAAATAAAATTCAAAAAATTCATCAATGCAAAAAAAATCATAAAATTCGCCATTAAGTTTGAGAAAGTAACACAGAAAGAAATTATATCAATGTGCACAAAATGACCAAATTAAGTCAGTGGGACTAGAAAGTACAAGTGATAATGGTGTTGATATTATGGTTGCTTTGGGAGGTATTAACCTCCTTGTGTAACCTTGACGAGACTAGAATATTCCGGGAAGCAAGAGAAACCCTAAAGCTTTGAACAATAAGCCTAGAAGACAAGTCAGCTAAAGATATTAATTTAATATTGAGTTTTATCCCCCAGGAAGAGAAGTCGGCCTAGACAACTAAGAAGTAGTATAAATACAGAGTGCTAGAGCTCATTTAGGACACTCTCACTCGCAACTGCAGAAATTTAGTTGTGCGCAAGTTTGGAGAGTAGCTGCAGCTGCAACTACTGCAACTTGTATTTTCGGTTTTAGGCTTGGACTCTCTCTTGGTTATGGTTTGAACTTTCTGCTTGGTACGCTAGCTCTGGAGAGTGATACACTACCTTGATTGGCTATTAGGCCTAGGGTTTACTTCCAAAATTATTCTCTGTCAAGGTTAAGGTGCTCGGGGGTGGCTTCGGCCTATGGTTGGGTGACAATATTGTTATATTGTCTATGGTGAAACAAGCACACCTATTTTTCTAACAGGTTATGGGCCCACACTATCTTTGGACAGTCTAACCACTGGAAGATAGATTGGGAGGATTTTGCTCAGTTACAATTGCAGTTGCAGTCAAAGTTTTTGCTGCAGCAATGAAACCCTAACCCTCTTATTAAGGCACCTTAAGTGAAGAGATTGATCTAATTTATGGATAACCTAAGTGCGCCCTAACCTAGGTCACCTCTTGGTACTCTCAGCAAGCTAAGACGTCGAGTTTGAGTTTTTGGTCAAAGTCAAAGGTTGACCAAGTCAAAGCAGTGATGACTTACTCCATGAAGTCAGAAAGCAAGTTAGAAGGGGCTTCTAACTTCAGAGCATGGAAGACAAGGATTGACCTCATCCTTGCCAAGAATAAAGTGTTGGATATCGTGAAAGGAAAGACTGTGGAACCACAGTTTGAAGAAGGAAAAGAGAAGGAACCTCAGAACATTGCAATTATGCAGAAGTTCAAGGACAATGACATCAATTCCATGAGTATCATAGTGGAGTTTGTAAAAGACCATTTGATACCCTACATCTCTCATCTTGACTCATCTAAGAAGATGTACGATGCCTTAACTAACTTCTTCTCAGTCAGAAACATTGGACAAGTAATGGGTCTGAAGAATGAGCTCCGTGACATGAAAATGAATGACGATGACAACATAACATCATACTTTGTAAGAATCTCTCAGTTAAGAGATCAACTACAAGCTATTGAAGAAATCATTTCAGAAAAGGAACTGGTAAATATAGTACTCAATGGCCTTCCCAAGACATGGGATGCATTTGTCGCAAGCATGAAAACAAGAAAGGAATATCCCACATTTGAAGACTTTGGACTCGCTGTGCACAAGAAGAATCAAGGATTAACGCAAAAGAGAAATCCCAAAATACAAAGATCAAGCCTTCACAACAAAGTTCAAGAATTTCAAGAATAAGAAGAAGTTGGGCTTGAGGAAGAAACCAAATCAAGAAAAGGATATGTCAAAGATACAATGCTTCAGCTGTCGAAAATATGTTCACTACAGGAACCACTGTCCTGAGTTAAAGAAAAGGAAGGAAACAGACGAAGCATCAGTTGCCGAAGAAAGGCCCGAGTTAAAGAAAAGGAAGGAAACAGACGAAGCATCAGTTGCCGAAGAAAGGGAACCCTCAAAGAAGGCCAAGTAGGATAAAACAAACTTCTTCTTCTAAGTCAAGGTAACAATATTCTTCAAAGTTTTTGTACATACCATGTTTACATAGTTCCTGTACATATCATGTATATCTATTTCTTAGAATATAAGATGTTCAAGTGAAACAGTACCTATGGAAGAATAACAAGATAAGGATTGCTATCACGATGACTACAAGTCAAGCAATACACATAAAAAGATGAAGTACGTTGATAATCTTTGGTAACAATTCCCGTGGAAGCTATTATATAAGTAACAATTGCTAGATAAGCCGAAATCATAATCAAACCTGAAGAGACCCAGAAGAAGTCAAAACAGAAAGAAGTCAACAATCAAGAGGAAATTAGAAAAAGACTTGTGATACTTTGCAGAAGGCAATAAGGATGCAGACGAAAGTGTGGACTCTCTTAGATGGAGGACGTTGATTACAGAATTTCAAAAGAAGAGCATGCATTCATTCATGAAGCAAGGATTAGGAGGGCGCTAATCCTAAATGATATGATCCATTGAGGATTATGAAGTATCTATCCATGTTCACATTGAAAGTAGTAGCCATGATAAGCAACACGTGTTTAGTCTGACTCTAGAAGAAGTCTTCTTCGAAAAGAAGCCTTAAAGTATCCTTGGTTGTCTATCTACATCCATGATCCTATGATGAAAGGAAGAAGTTGGAATCTTCAGGGCATGGAATCTATAGAAGATTCCATGGACCCAAGAGCTAAAGAGAAACATGAGGAAGAACATGAAGATTCCAAGAAAAAAAGAAAAGCCAGAACAACCAGTTATTATACCAAGAATCACAAGACTACCAGCTTGGTTTGAACCCACTAGAAGCAATCAAGCAGAAGAAATGGAAGTTATGATAAAGTATCATATGTAAGAAAATGTGAAAAAGACTTATGAATGGAAGCATTGCAAGATTCAGAGGTTCTTCCAGAAGGAGGTAGAAGACTATGATGACAACTCGTTCCAGTAAACCAGATATATCTCCTGCAGTATCCATGGATTGGAATTTACATGTAAAAGACTGTTCTTCCCAAATAAAACAAATTGAGAAAGAAGCTTATACCAGAAAGAGACCCATGTATGCAGATATAAGAAGACCTTGTATGGATTCAATAAACCCTAGACTCTTTTTGAATAACTCACAATTCAACCGTTAAAAGTTGCTAATATTTTGCCCCTACAATCTACTAATCCTAGTGCACTTTTTGGGTGGATTACTTGCAAGTTTTGATAGTTGGTTTTTCTGCTGTAACAACTTGTTTGCTACAGCCACAAGGATGAATAGTATCTCTGCAATACCTTTTGCTTACAACCTTGTTTCAATGCTAAATTTTCATGCTATTTTACTTGAGTTGTACTAGTATTTTCCTAGTTTCTCTCTTGCATTTTTTACGTCACTTTTAGCATCTTATCTAACAACATTGTTTCTTGCTGATGTATATCTTTGTTGACTGCTGCAAATTGGGACATCAAGCTTAACTTTCTTGTCCACCTAACATATATCTCGTATAGTTGGATTTTCTTGTGTCTCGGGCAAGTACTACCATCAACTGCAGGTGCTTGAACTCCTTGGGCAACCATTAACTATTACCGAGACTCGTTTCCAACCCTCTTTCCATCTAGCAACTTGACCTATAGGGGCATCCATTCATAAGTATCATTTTCCATCTCATTTCCCCCCAGGGTCACCCGAGATTCCCCCCTTGAGGTGATTACTTAATCTCTAAAGGGATGGTAATACCTATCTGAGGTGACAGTGGGTAGGTGTTCTCTTATTTGTTGCCATATTGTGGTTTGGGTCGGGCTTTGCCCAACTTACAACTTGTGCGATAACACTTACAACAAAACAAAAATGAGACTAGTGCCTTCAAGGGTTTATGGAGTCAATAGATTTAACACACTTACTTGGAGGAATAACAATGATTATGCTTGTCTAAGAAAAGATAATGTGGATCTCGAGGAGTAGCACCTTAAGTCCTCTAAGAACCAAGCTTTAAAAGGTAAATTTAGCTAGAGAGTAGGCACTTCTAGGCCCCAACAATTTCCTATTTCTTAGAGTATTGAAATATATTTAATGCAACAATGAGTAGACAAGGCTTGTAAAGTGCTAGCACTTTAGGGCTGTAGAAGTTTGTCTAGACAATATCTCTTTGACAAAGTTTAGCAAATAAAGAGCAAGGAAGAAACACCTTATGTTCCTTACTCCCAGGGTTTGGAAGCAAGAAATTTCATAATCTTCAACATGAATAAGCAAAAATACCATAAACATTTAGCATAAAATGAGAATTGCAGATTTACTTACTTCACCCAGAATAATCAAGCAACAAAACCCTAGATTGCCAAGAAAACTTTTACCAAAATGATCCAACATTCAAATAGCAAGCCTCCAAGACAAGTGCGCCTCACTATTTTAGCCAAGTAACCCCAAAAAGGGCGCAAATTTCAGTCCAAGTTTGCCAGCCTTATTTATATGGAAAATCCTGGCTTAATTTACCCAATAGTTGTGTCTTATCATAAACCTGAGCCTACATGTCAATTTGGGCAATAAAATTAAAAATTAAATCAATTCTTTATAAAATAACTCTAAAGAGGGTGATGTCATCCCTCCTAGGGTGACGTTAGGCCTCCTCAAGGAGACGTTGAGGTCATCTAGAGGAACGTTGGGCCTTGAAGGCCATCCTCCATGCCACATGTGCCAAAACTGTCGTCCATCAATGCTGCTACAAGCTCTTCAAGAACCAAAACTAGTGAAGCAATGTGGAAGTAATGAGAGAGAGAGAGGGATGGGAAGAATTCGGTAGCATAACAATACTATGAAGAATGATGTAGAATGAGGGAGTGAGGGGTTTCTTATATAGCCTTGGGAGACCAAGAGACCCCTCTTGGATCTTTGACAAGTGTCAAACATCCAAGGGACCAGACAACTCAAAGACAAAAACAAGCCAATGAGATACTAAGCTTTTATGGTGAGGGGAAAAGGCAAGAAGGGGCGAATTAGCAAGAGGAGGAGTCCCACGCTTAGTTTAAAGGGAGAGTTTCTTTCTTTCATGGAGGATGTTTCCATCTTCCATGAGCTTTACCCAATCACAAAAGGGAAAGCGTGAGCTAGGAAAGGAAAGGTGTGAGTGTGGGAGGAAAGCGTGAGAGTGGATGAGGGCGTGTGGGAGGAGAGTATGGCACACGCCTAAATGGCATGCGATTGGTGGAGGAAGGGATGGCGCATGAGGGAAGAAGGGTCCCACGACCCATTCAATGGTAAGTTTCCCACATTACGTGTGACACGTTCAAGCTTACGTGAGGGAAACGTGAGGTAAGGAGGAGGCAATGTGTGAGGTAAGTGTGTGTGGGCCATACTCCACAAAGGCATGTGAATGGTGGAGGAAGGATCGTATGGGAGGAAAGATGGGCCCACGTTCCATTAAAAGGTGAGTTATTAAGTTAGACGTGGGAAAGGGTGTACGTAAACTCAAAGGAAGGAATTAATTTAAAAGGTGAGTGATAATTAAAGGTGGGTTTGAAAGGGGTAGGTAAAGGGTTAGGATGGGTTAGGTGGTCTCTCTTAACACTATCACACTTTTACTTTACCTGATTTGGTCCACTATTACAAAATTTACATTTTCCCATGTTCTGGGTTTGGCAATTAAAACTGTCATTTTCCGAAAAAACTCCTAAGTGGACAAACAACCTAGCAAAAATTGTCCGACTGAGTTGAAACCTGGTCCATGGGTGCAGGGGGTCTCATTAGCTTTCTTTTGAGTACAAATACCCCTATCACAAATCCCGGGACCTAAGTTTTACATTAAATACCCAGAATTAATTAATCAATTAATCAATTAATTAATTTAGAACCTTAAAAAAACCTAGCTAGACTCGACAGAATCCCGCGAAATTTTGCATGCTGTCTTACATGGTCATTTACAACATTCCTAAACACTAGCTATCTAGGAATGACTTCATTAGAATGCCTTTCACCACTTTGGAGGATTTATTGGGTGGGAGTGAAAAACTCAAGGGAGATTAACCCGGCTGGTTAGGCCACATTAACCTCCTGAGGATAAAAAACACTCAGTGAAAGGAACTCTTCTAATGAAGAAACCCTAAGGCAACTGACCTAACATGATCCATGTAGACCTATTACATTATAAACCCGCACAGGGGTGCGGTAATCCTGCTTACAAAACTGTGTGCTGGAGCAAAAATTGCCCCATAGAACCAAAAAGTCTTCGACATGTTTGCATCTGTTGATGCATATCTTCATGGTACATGGAGTTGACCCCCTAGTTGAATAGGTAGTTAACAGGGTCTTTGAGCATTGGTTTATTTTGATGAGGTGGTTTGGATGTACTTGCTTGAATGGCTCTTTATTGATTTGACTTACTCATCATGATACTTTGACTTGAGATCCTTGGAGGGCGTATCCATTTGTATTTGCAGGACCCGACTAGTGGATAGATTTGGAGGAACAAACCTAGCTTGGGCTTCCATAGGGCTTGAAGCCCACAGGTTGGATGCCAAGGGCCCGCATGCCGGATAAAGAAGAGTTGCCTTTGGAGGCCTAGAAGACACCTTGGATGACCTCACCATACCCTCACAAATCAAACGACTTACTTTGAAGGCCAAAAATGTCACCTTAAGGGGCTTGGCGTGATGCTTGAGGGGGTTATGAGTGGTGATAAGGATACATGGCACGTTTTGGAGGAGGGAGGCTTTGGACCATGACGAAAAGGCAAGGATTGAGGACATATGGCCTTTGGAGGCCCAGTGCACCCATCTCTAAGCCCAACGACTTAACCTAAGTGCCAAAACGTGGCCTCAAAAGAGGTCGATGTCATCTCTTTAGGGTTTTCCTTGTGCAATTTCAAATTTTAGTTGAATTAAATAATATTATCTTTGTAAAAGGGGCAAGATAAGGGCTATTGGCCCCTTGTCTTATGTTTTACCCTAATTTATGTGGACAAACTATGTTTAAGACTTTTTGTATAAATAGAGATCAACTCTATTTCATTTTAAAACATATTTCTCCCATTGTGAGAAGTACTTGGCTGAAATTTTCGCTATACTTGAGGATTTTGGTATCTCTGACTCTTGCAAATGGATTTTGGTGTTATCTCTTTGTGATTGGATGAAGTGAAGTGATGCACACCTCTTGGAGGCTTGCTTTTTTGCTATTGGATGGTAATTTGCTTGGTGAACTAGGGTTTGATCTCTCTCTTTCTTGGAATTGGTAAGAAAAAATTTGTATTTGTTAGCTATTTCTTGCCCTTTCTTGGTTATTGTTGGTTGAAACCCTAGGGGTATGTTGGATACACCCTCCACTAAGATTCATCTAATTTGCTAAGTTTACAAGTCATTTTGCAAGGGTTTCTAGGAGGAATACGAGTGTGTATACCCTCATAGATTTTACCCTAGTTTGATTAGCATACCCTAGGGAGTAAGAGGATTTACACCCCTAGGGATCTTGTTGATACAACTTGTGTTTAAAGACTCCATTCACCCAAATCATAAAGGCACTAATCTGATTTTTTCATTGGAGATATAAAATACTTGCCTCGGTAAACGTGAAAAATCATTCTTTTGAGATTGTCTAATTTGGAATCAATTCTATGCTTTATATGCTTGGTTGAGCCACTAGGGAGTCTCAATTTGCTAAGTATTTCTTGCTGCTGTTATAACATTTAATCTACAACCGTTAGGGCTGCAAAAATCCTAAAACATTTTCATTAATAACTCACTACTTGTTATCCCCCACTTTCAGGGATAACTAGGAGATTATGTCTCGAGGCCCACAGGTCCTAGACATGGAGTACTGAGAGCCAGATCGGCTTGAGCATGGCCCTGGAGGGCCCATCTTTTCTCCCTTTCAGCGCCTCCACTTTGTGAGCAACAACAACAACATCTATCACCTTCGAGTTAGTCCTGTATCAGAGATGGTTCTTGCTCCATGATGTAATGAGTCCGGGTATCATGGTATGTGTCACTTTGATCCTCAAAACCTTTGAATATGTGCATTTGATTCCTTTGTTTCTAACGGGTGCTTGGATCTTATGCTTGTCCACTTGACCATGTCTGGGGAGAATGACAAGATGCCCTAGCAAGCTTGTGTCCAGAGGTTTTGCGTTGCCACTGGGGGGATTTCTGAAAAAGCCATCGTCCGTTCCCGTCATACATACCACTTTCCATCTTATTTGCTTCTCACCCATCCCATTACACTGGTCTGGGCATAGGGTTAGCCAATCATTTAGGGGTTGTACCTTACGTTGTGGGAAGAATGGGCTAAAGGCCTGGGGGGTAAAAGTAGCTGACAATAAAAGCCTAAGAGTAAAACCTCGAGATGCTTCACCTAGGGATCCCCGAGAAAGCAATAAAAAACTTCTCAACAAGAAACAGAGGGACCCGTAAAAAATAAATCAAAACATAGTTGAGGGATAGGGGGTCTCATCACGAGCCAGCCTATTAGGTCCATGGGTGCCTAACGGTATGACACTATTAGCAGCTGGTTACCATGCCAGGGTAGTGGCTCTTGGTTGCATAGCCAAGAGAAATGGGTTCTCATCACGAGCCATCCTTCTCATCTCTGTGAAAGTGCTTGTGGGTAACATTGCCACCTCTGGTCACCAAGCCAGGGCAGTGTCCCTTGACTAGCTTCTTGAGAGAAAAAATAAAAAGATAAAAACAATAAGACAAGACTTGGTTAGGGGATAGGGGGTCTCATCACAAGCCAACCTACTAGGTCCATGAGCATCTAGCGGTATGACACTATTGGCATCTGGTCACCACACCAGGGTAGTGGCTCTTGGTGGCATAGCCAAGAGAAAGGGGGTCTCATTATGAGCCAACCTTCTCATTTCCGTGAAATGCTTGTGGCTAACATTGCTACCACTGGTTACCAAGCCAGGGCAATGTCCTTTGACTAGCATCTTCGAAGAAAAAGAATGAAGGTAAAAGGCTGAATGGGCTTGGAAACATTGCATCCATGACAAGTGCAGCTCACCCTCCACAGAGGCACCCACCGATAAGCCATCCCTGCTATCATTGCACCTTTTGCCCAGGCATCCCCATCCACCTCACCCACTTACATGACTTGGATTTAATCCTTTCCAGAAACATCCCTCTTCCAGTAGACACTGCCCCAATAGGACGTCCTGTCACTTCCTCCAAACTAGCATTGCAGACTTGTGCAATGTCTTTGAGCACTAGACTAGGGTAAAGCGGTTTTAAGCACACGTTTAATAATATTGATGATGAGATGTGATTGACATTTGCTATGATCCCTGTGACTTATGAGCCCTTGGAAGGCGTAGCTGTTCATGTGCAGGATCACGCCCGACTGACAGGTACCATGTTGGATAGGTACACATGGGGAGATGATCAGTTTGGACCTCCATGGGGCTAAAGAGCCCACCAGATGGATGCTGAGACCCTGAGAGGGGGCAGAGACAGGACAAAGGGGTTTGCACCGGAGAAGAGGAGGACATTCCAGAGGGGCACCTTGGCAGACTAGGGGGGTTGAGCCCTCTCCACAGAAACGTTGGCCTTGGAAGGCCCAGGGCGTCTCCTAGGATGCCCATGACATCACCCAACAGTATGGACGTTTTGGGAGGCAGCTATGGCAGTTTTGTCACGTGTGGCAGCTTGGAGAAGCCCAAGGAGGGTTAACGTTTTGCTCCAGGAGGTTGCATTTGTCCTAAAAGGGGCTAACGTCACCCTAGAAAGGGGATGACGTCTCACTATTGCTTGATTAGGGTTTTAATTTTAAACATTTAATGTAAAACAATATCATTTTGGTATTTTGGCCTTGTCGGCCTTTTAATGACCCAAAATGTAATTTAGGTCATTGGTATGCTATATATTGAGGGTTTTTACCTTCATATTATCATCATGTCTCACTCACTCATTAGTGAGGTCGGAAATTTGGGCCCTTCTTAGGGTTATTGGCTGAAATTGTGAGGTGCACTTGTTGATGGAAGACTTTTATTGGCATTTTTGGCATTTCTCTTGGTGGAAGGTGTTACAACTAGGGTTTTGGTACATGGTTTCTTGGTTTATGTAAGTGAATTTCTGCAAACACTTCTTAATTGAATGGTTTTAGTTATATTTACTTGCATATGTTATTATAATTTGTTGAATCAAACCCTAGGTGACATGCACTAGTTAATGTCCTTGTCTCATGTCCCCACTAAGATTTTAAGCCATTTGATTTTCATGAAGAAGGTAGAGCCTTGCCATAGCAACACTCTATTCTTTTCTTCTAGCCTAGCCATTTTGTCCTTGTTGAGCTAAGAAGGAGAAAAACGCACCAAGGCCTAGGGTTTCTACACCTGGTTGGTTGTTTTTCCCTAGGGTTTGTCTAGTGAAGCCTTGCTTTAGCAACACATCACCTACAAACTCTCTTGTCTTAGATCAATCATTATTCAAGCTAGCCGTTTTTTATTGCCACTGAGCTAAAGGAGGAGAGAGCACTGAGGCCTAGGTTTTCTACACCAAAGTGAGCCTCTCTCCCCTAGGGTTTCATTGTTGAGGCCTTGCTATAAGAAACATTTAACCCTCTTGTCTTTAGTTTCATCTTTATCACTTAGTCCTTAAGCCTTGCGTCCTCTTTTGACTCCATTTGCCCTAGTAGCGCATTGGTCTAAGACCTCTTGCATTGAGTAACTTGATTACAAACAAACTGTGAAAATTCCAGGTCCTATCAACTTGCCTTCTTGGTCTGTCTTTGACCAAAGGAAGGCTCTAAGTTTCACTGTCTTCTTGTTTAGTTTTCAACTGTTTTATAACAGCCAACAGTTCAAATACTTTCAAGCTGATTTGTTACGGTTATGTTCTCAATTTGGGTGCTCTAGCATGTCGTTTTTGTCATAAGAATTAGTACATGCAACTCAAATAAACATAACACACCTAATACATCGTTTATTGTTGATTATGAACAGATCTAAGAACTAATATCATGCATTTGTAGACACAGGTATTTTTGGTCAACATGACCCTAGACAAACCCCCCCCGGGGAAAACCAGTTTGAGATCTATGTGTATATATGAAGAAAGCAAATGAAGGGTTACAGTAAACACAATACAAGATTGACCCTGATACAATAGCAACTCCAACAGAGAAGATATACATGCTCAAATCTACCAAATGCGCCCCAGAATGGTGCGCCCCTCATGCAAACTGCCAGAAGGACTAAATCTGCTCCAATTGCCAACTGTGATGTCAGATCTGAAAACCCCTCCACAGGAATGAAGCTCCAGTAGATGTCCTCACTCTGCAACTGACCTCACTGCAATCTGATGGCTAGATATCCTATCAGGAATGAATTAGCATGCCAAGCTAATGCACCCCTCTCTGAAGTAGAATAGCTCCAGTAAATAAATGAAGCAAGCTGCTCCAAGCCTCCCACAAGGAATGCTAGCG
>SNQJ01S0008054.1:130978-143843 GCA_010110895.2 Picea sitchensis
ACCCTAACTCTTACTAACCCTAGCCTAGACTAATCCTACTAACCCTATTGCTGCCGTCACCTTCTTGTGCTATAAACAACTTTGTGCAGCTTTCGTTCTACTTTTAAAAGCAATTGAATGATTAGTTAAGGCATTGCTTATAAAGTGTTGGTATTGTTATATTGAATGCCAAGTTTCTTTAGCATTTATTGAGAAGTGATATTGTAATCATAGCTATTGTACAAACATTGACTTACTTCGTCAATATTATTGCACAATTGCTTATTTATCGGAAAAAGTCATTTGATTATATGAAGTACTAACCAGCAAGCAAGCTTGCACGTGTAGTTTCTTCGTTGCTTTGTCTCGAGTAGGTATTCTTCTTGGTTATTACTTCCAGTTATCTTTTATCTTCGTTGGCTATTAAACCGAACTTTCTGATCAAGTGGTGACTTGTGAGGGGGAATATTATCACTTAGCCTTTCTAAAGCCTTCTGCCTTCTCAAAACCCTAGGTCACCAGAGATGTCTCCCTTGGGCCTTACCTCCTTAAACAGAAAGAACCTTCCCATTGAGGTGACAGTGGTGGGATTGGTTCAGTTACGCTAGTTTGGCCTCCTTTCATCTGTCCATTACCTTAACTACAAACTGTGCGATAACATTTTGGCACCGTTGCCGTGGAACACTAAGTCAATTCTCCTTAAGACGACACTTTTCGGTAAGCCTTGCCTGTAGAGTTTTTACCTTACAAGCTTACCTGACGACTCCACTTAGGGTGTTTTCCCTTTTTCTTTGATAGTTTCAAGCAAATTATTTGGCGACGCCACAAACCATAATGAGGTACAATAACCCTCCTCAATCCTTCAGAAGAAAGCCTCTCCGAAACTCTCCTGTTGTAAAATCACTTTTTGGAGGAAATCTTCCTTTGAACATCATGTCTAGCACAACAACTCACACCAATGCACCAAACCCAGGCAATAATCAAAGACAATGGTCATCTACTCTCTTCAAGCCGCTAGAGATGTCAGCCACACCAGGCTACCCTAGGCAAATGCCACCCAAGTATGAGAAGTGGTTGCCTAAGTTTACCGGTACTGATGCAACCAGTGCTGAAGAACATATGAGCAATTTTTGGGCGTTTTTTCAGCTTCACCCCATTAGTGATGATGCTGAAGACCTAGTCATGAAATTGTTCTCCGCTACCCTCGTTGATGAGTCCATTCGAGAATTCCACACCAGGTTTGAAACCCTGTTGCAAAAGATTCCTGTGAGCCATCATCCAACCGATAATTACCTTTTCTACATCTACACCAAGTCTTACACGAGTCAACTAGGGTATCTCCTCAGAGACAAGAACCCTTAAACAATCTAAGAAGCTCAAGAATTGGCTACCAAGATTGAAGGCAACCTCCATTCGTCTAAGATTGAGCCTTTCACAAATCCAGGGGGCAAGATGGACACTGAAACCAAGATAGTCCAGAATACCGAGCCTACTTCCGACCTTTGTGCCAGTATGGAAAAATTACAAGCAACCATTGATGGCATGATGAAAAATCAAGAGCTAATGATGAGTAGAATTGTCAACTTGGAAAGAGCACAGAGCCAAGCACCTAGGGTCCCGTACAAAGGTCAATTCCAAAAGGTGAACCAATTTTATAAACCAAAGAATGATCAGGAGGTTCTGAACACTTTAGCTCCTACAAATGTAGTGGATGAAAACCCTTGGTGCTTGCAGTGTAGTGAAGCATATTGGGAACATGATTGTCCTCATAACAACGATGGCCATGAACAAGTGAACAATATAAGTCATCTCATGGAAGGCCCCCAAATAAATATCACTCTTGAACAACATCAGGAGGGCGTAAAAGAAGCAACCAGGCTGGCTAGAATGGCAGTGATAAACAACCTAGACCAGGAATCAAAAGAGAAGTTAAAAAAACAAGAATTCCAGGTGTATAGACGAAAGAAGTAGAACCAACCCATCTCTACCATTCCTGTGGCAACTCAAACAAAACCCCCACCCTCAGACATTATCCTCACAAAAAATTCCAAAGCCGAAAGGGTGGACTTGAACTTTGACTTTGAAGGAACGCTATCTAAGATGCATGTAACCATCCCGCTAAAAGAAGTCATTAAGGTGCCATCTGTCAAAGAACGACTTGACAACTTTTTCCAAGGATTAGATGGATCCATGGACCCTCCTATTATGTTGCAAGATGATCACTTTAGGGTCCAGTATGATGAACATCCCCCCTTCTTTATGACCTTGATAATGAATAACAAGAGCCTAAATAATTGCATGCTGGATTCAGGGGCCGGTGCTAATATGATGTCCCTCAAGGTCATGCAACACGTAGGTTTGAAAGTCACACGACCTCACATGAATGTGTGTGGCTTTGAATCTAAAGCCATACCCACACACGGGGTGATTGAGAATGTTGAAGTTTGCCTTAAGGAATACCCCGAGAAAGTGATCCACATGGACATAGTGGTAGTGGACGTCCCAGATGTGTGAGGGATGTTGTTGTCTAGGACGTTTGTCGCAAAAATGGGAGGTACTCTTGAGATGGACCTCACTCATGTGAATATACCTTTGAAAGATGGAACTATAGGTCATCTCCCAAATGTACCTGTGACTACAACTCATGTGCAAGAGCCTAGTGATCCCATCAAAGATTACAAAGCACATGAACTGATCATACAAAGTCTTCCTAAGTTTTCTCTGAATGATATGCCTTTTGCAACAGAGGAAGACTTTGATCAGATTTAGTGGCCTAAGAAAGAGGAATATCAACAACTCTTAGACAAATATAAAGACAAGGAAGTTGGGACCGTGAAATTACTAAAAACAGGAGAAGACGACGTACTGATTCATCCGTCCCAGCAAGAAGTTTTTACAACAGAATCCCACCCCCTCCCTCTGCACAGTACACCAAGGTCGTTCAGGGAACAACCAAATACAAGATCAGAGAGTACAAGGAAGGGGACGTAGTATGGATGTGGGATACCCAGAAGGGAGAGCCAACTAATGTCAAAGGAAGTACTCAATCTTGGCTCGGACCTTTCAAAGTTGGAAGAAAATCAGTTGATGACTCATACTACTTGTCCACTTTGGAAGGAAGAAGGCGCCCAGTACCAATCAACGGGCACCTCCTCAAACCCCACAAGGGTGGGGGACTTGACTTCACAGGTAAGTACAGGGAAGTAGGTAGGCATTTTGAATTCATTGTATATACCGTTGCATTGCATACTAGAGTAGTTTTCTTTCTCACTTGTACATACGATTGCTTTTATTTTGGTCTTATATATATGTGTGGACTAGGGTGATATCATCACCCCAGATGATTACTGATGTTTTCTATTGAGATCAAGCAGGTTATAGGTCATGCTAGAGATGCTGAGGTTCTCATGCGCTTTATGGTGAGCACATGTCCTTGAGTTGGAGCCAGATGTTATCCCCCACTTTCAGGGATAACTAGGAGATTATGTCTCGAGGCCCACAGGTCCTAGACATGGAGTACCGAGAGCCAGATCGTCTTGAGCATGGCCCTGGAGGGCCCATCTTTTCTCCCTTTCAGTGCCTCCACTTTGTCAACAACAACAATAACATCTATCACCTTCGACTTAGTCCTGTATCAGAGATGGTTCTTGCTCCATGAGGTAATGAGTCCAGGTATCATGGTATGTGTCACTCTGATCCTCAAAACCTTTGAATATGTGCATTTGATTCCTTTGTTCTAACGGGTGCTTGGATCTTATGCTTGTCCACTTGACCATGTCTGGGGGGAATGACAGGATGCCCTAGCAAGCTTGTGTCCATAGGTTTTGAGTTGCCACTGGGGGGATTTCTGAAAAAGTCATCGTTCGTTCCCATCATACATACCACTTTCCGTCTTATTTCTCGCTCACCCATCCCATTACACTGGTCTGGGCATAGGGTTAGCCAATCATTTAGGGGTTGTACCTTACCTTGTGGGAAGAATGGGCTAAAGGCTTGGGGGGTAAAAGTAGCTGACAATAAAAGCCTAAGAGTAAAACCTCGAGATGCTTCGCCCAGGGATCCTCGAGAAAGCAATAAAAAGTTTCTCAGCAAGAAACAAAGGGACACGTAAAAAATAAATCAAGACCTAGTTGAGGGATAAGGGGTCCCATCACGAGCCAACCTATTAGGTCCATGGGTGCCTAATAGTATGACACTACTAGCAGTTGGTTACCACGCTAGGGTAGTGGCTCTTGGTTGCATGGCCAAGAGAAAGGGGGTCTCATCACGAGCCATCCTTCTCATCTTTATGAAAGTGCTTTTGGGTAACATTGCCACCTTTGGTCACCAAGCCAGGGTAGTGTCCCTTGACTAGCTTCTTGAGAGAAAAAATAAAAAGATAAAAAACAATAAGACAAGATCTGGTTAGGGGATAGGGGGTCTCATCACGAGCCAACCTATTAGGTCCATGAGCATCTAGCGGTATGACACTACCAACATCCGGTCACCACGCCAGGGTAGTGGCTCTTGGTGGCATAGCCAAGAGAAAGGGGGTCTCATCACGAGCCAGCCTTCTCATTTCCGTGAAATGCTTGTGGCTAACATTGCCACGACTGGTTACCAAGCTAGGGCAGTGTCCTTTGACTAGCATCTTGGAAGAAAAATAATGAAGGTAAAAGGATGAATGGGCTTGGAAACATTGCATCCATGACAGGTGCAGCTCACCCTCCATAGAGGCACCCATCGGTAAGCCATCCCTGCTATCACTGCACCTTTTGCCCAGGCATCCCCATCCACCTCACCCACTTACATGACTTGGATTTAATCATTTCCAGAAACATCCCTCTTCCAGTAGACACTAGCCCAATAGGACGTCCTGTGACTTCCTCCAAACTAGCATTGCAGACTTGTATAATGTCTGTAAGCACTAGACTGGTGTAAAGGGGTTTTATGCACTTGTTTAATAATATTGATGATGAGATGTGATTGATATTTGCTATGATCCCTTTGCTTATGAGCCCCTGGAGGGCGTAGCTGTTGATGTGCAGGATCATGCCCGACAGACAGGTACCATGTTGGACAGGTACACATGGGGAGATGATCAGTTCGGACCTCCATGGGGCTGAAGAGCCCACATGATGGATGTTGAGATCCCGATAGGGTGTAGAGACATGACAAAGGGGTTTGCACCGGAGAAGAGGAGGACGTTCCAGAGGGGCACCTTGGCAGAGCCTTACCTAGGGGGCTTGAGCCCTCTCCATAGGAACATTGGCCTTGGAAGGCCCAGGATGTCTCCCAGGATGCCCATGATGTCACCCAACAATATGGACGTTTTGGGAGGCAGCTATGGCAGTTTTGGCACATGTGGCAACTTGGAGAAGCCCAAGGAGGGCTAATGGTTTGCTCCAGGAGGTTGCATTTGCCCCAAAAGGGGCTAACGTCACCCTAAAAAGGGGATGACGTCTCACTATTGCTTGATTAGGGTTTTAATTTTAAACATTTAATGTAAAACAATATCATTTTGGTATTTTGGCCTTGTCGGCCTTTTAATGACCTAAAATGTAATTTAGGTCATTGGTATGCTATATATTGAGGGTTTTTACCTTCATATTATCATCATCTTTCACTCATTCATTAGTGAGGTCTGAAATTTGCGCCCTTCTTAGGGTTATTGGCTGAAATTGTGAGGCGCACTTATTGAAGGAAGACTTTTATTGGCATTTTTGGCATTTCTCTTAGTGGAAGGTGTTACAACTAGGGTTTTGGTACATGGTTTCTTGGTTTATGTAAGTGAATTTCTGCAAACACTTCTTAATTGAATGGTTTTAGTTCTATTTACTTGCATATGTTATTATAATTTGTTGAATCAAACCCTAGGTGACAAGCACTAGTTAATTTCCTTGTCTCATGTCCCCACTAAGATTTTAAGCCATTTGATTTGCATGAAGAAGTTAGAGCCTTGCCATAGCAACACTCTATTCTTTTCTTCTATCCTAGCCGTTTTTTCCTGGTTGAGCTAAGAAGGAGAAAAATGCACCAAGGCCTAGGGTTTCTACACCTGGTGAGTCGTTTTTCCCTAGGGTTTGTCTAGTGAAGCCTTGCTTTAGGAACACATCACCTACAAACTCTCTTGTCTTAGATCAATCATTATTCAAGCTAGCCGTTTTTTATTGCCATTGAGCGAAAGGAGGAGAGAGCACCGAGGCCTAGGTTTTCTACAACAAAGTGAGCCTCTCTCCCCTAGGGTTTCATTGTTGAGGCCTTGCTATAGCAACACCTCAACATTTAACCCTCTTGTCTTTAGTTTCATCTTTATCACTTAGTCCTTAAGCCTTGCGTCCTCTTTTGACTCCATTTGCCCTAGTAGTGCACTGGCCTAAGACCTCTTGCATTGCGTAACTTGATCACAAACAAACTTCCAATTCTTTTAACAAATCCTAACTCTTACTAACCCTAGCCTAGACTAATCCTACTAACCTTATTGTTTTCGTCACCTTCTTGTGCTATAAAGACCTTTGTGCAACTTTCGTTCTACTTTTAACAACAATTGAATGATTGGTTAAGGCATTGCTTATAAAGTGTTGGTATTGTTATATTGAATGCCAAGTTTCTTTAGCATTTATTGACAAGTGATATTGTAATCATAGCTATTGTACAAACATTGACTTACTTCATCAATATTATTGCACAATTGCTTATTTATCAGAAAAAGTCATTTGATTATATGAAGTACTAACCGGCAAGCAAGCTTGCACATGTAGTTTCTTTGTTGCTTTGTCTTGGGTAGGTATTCTTCTTGGTTATTACTTCCAGTTATCTTTTATCTTCGTTGGCTATTAAGCCAGACTTTCTGATCAAGTGGTGACTTGTGTGGGGAAATATTATCACTTAGCCTTTCTAAAGCCTTCTACCTTCTCAAAACCCCAGGTCACCAGGGACATCTCCCTTGGGCCTTACCTCCCTAAACAGAAAGAACCTTCCCATTGAGGTGAGAGTGGTGGGATTGGTTCAGTTACGCTAGTTTGGCCTCCTTTCATCAGTCCATTACCTTAACTACAAACTGTGCGATAACGCTACTCAACCGTTGAAAGTTGCTAAAAGTTTGCCACATTAATCTACTAAGGCTAGCGCACTTTTTGAGTGGATTGTTGGCAAGTTTTGATAGTCGATTTCTCTGCTGTAATAACTTTTTTGTTACAGCCATAAGGCTGATATTTACGTATGCAAAACTTGTTTAGAACAACCTTACATTGTTGCTAAAGTTTTATGCTATCTTCTTGAGCTAACTAGCCAATTTGCTAGCTTGTCTCTTGTACTTTTCACTAAGCTTTGAGCAACTTTATTTTGCAGCTGTCATTATCATTTTGTTGCTAATATACATCGTTGTTTACTGCTGCAATTAGGGACAACAAGCTTAACTTGCTTGTACACCTAACATTATACGCATTTACTTGGCTTGTTCTTGTGTCTCGGGCAGGTACATCACTCTTTACAGGTACTCTTACCTCTCGGAAACCTTTGGCTAGCACCAAGACTCTTTCTCAAGTCTTTCCGTGCTTAACATCTTTACCTATAGTGGCTACACTTCCATCATTGCAATTTCCTTCTCGTTTTCCCCTAGGGTCACCCGGGATTCCCCCCTTGAGGTGATTCTTTCATCTCTAAAATCATGGGAACACCTGCATAGGTGACAGTGGGTAGGTGTTCTCTTAGTTGTCTTTATTTGGTGGTTGGGTCGGGCTTTTCCCAACCTACAACTTGTGCCATAACAATATTAGTTCACTAAAGAGATTTACTCATCAATCTATCATTGGTAGATAGGGATACCCCCCTTGGCCTTTGGAGTTGGCCTAAAGTGAAGGGGTTATTGTACTGAGATGACAATGGCGCAATTCCTCCCTTGTTGCCCTAATGTAGCACCTGTGGTTGGAATTTCCACTAGGGTGCTAGTTTAAGTGGTAACAAGACTGAAGAAAAAAATACAACTATAGGAGTGCTTAGGGCTACTCCAAAAGCATAAAGCTAAACTAATAGATACAGGAAAAAGACATAACAAAATATGATCAAGTAATGTTGGAAAGAAAGAAAAAGGAGGATCAGGGACTAGGTATAACCACTTAGCGCAATCATTCATCATCTTAGGCTTCTTAGTTTAGTGGCAGTAAGTTTTCAATGGAAATGCTATCCAAAGAACATCACATGGAGAAATGTGGTACAACTTTCTGCCTCCCAAACCTTCACTTTAAGTGCTAATTCCCTAAATCACAAGTGAAACCCTAGGGGTATTGTAGAAGGATTAGGCAATGTCACCATGATAACTCCTTCACTCTCTTTAGGTCGGCTTTCCTTTGACACAAGGGGGGAATCCCTATATAACTAAATCTGTTTTAGGATGTAAACTTAGGGTTTATTTCAGATTTATTAAACAGAAAAATAAAATGTATGTAGTTTATATTTTTTTTTAGTGGTTGAGAGGAAGACTGTTGGTAGTTTCAGTTAACAGAAAGCAAATCAGCGTATACTTGTCATTGATGGCAAGTACAGTTGTGGTTGCAGTGATGACAATAGCAATGAATAGCAGCGCAACAATAATCGGGAGGAGAAGAGTCAGTGACCGTAGGATCTCATTCAAATTTCCCGAAAGAACGAGGGCCGTCAGATTATAACTAAATCTGTTTTAGGATGTAAACTTAGGGTTTATTTCAGATTTATTAAACAGAAAAATAAAATGTATGTAGTTTATATTTTTTTTTAGTGGTTGAGAGGAAGACTGTTGGTAGTTTCACATCGTAAAGCAAATCAACAGATACTTGTCATTGATGGCAAGTACGCTTGTGGTTGCAAAGGATGACAATAGCAATGAATAGCACCACAGAAATAATCGGGAGGAGAAGAGTCGTTGGATCAGAGATCTCATTCAAATTTCCAAAGAACGAGGGTCAGCGATTCAGAAGTTAAGTAGAGAGATAAGCCATCTGGAGAATCTGGACGGATCTTGAAATGTCCAAATAATTCTACAACGAAACTCCCAAATCGCTGATATGCGATTTTGGCGATCCCCGATCGCGAAATTCGCTAAAGCAAGCTTTCGAGGATATGTGGGATCAAGATTTTGCCTCATCTGAGACCTGTGAATCTGAGTTTCAATGAAGCCCCATGAACAATGATTACCGAAAACCCCGGAATCGCTGACATGCGATTTCGATGTAATCACCTGGATAAGGATCGCGACCGACCGTTGAATATCTGCGTGGAGTGCGAGTATTGCTATGGTTGTGGAGATGACTCAAAGGACCTGCTAGGATTCAAGCACAAGACCCGATAATCGTCAGATCAAAGACAACATATACACGCCTTTAAAAGTACAAGGAGAAGTGGGAGTAATAGCGATGTGCAAAATCATGAGATCTAATCTGATCCGTCGAGCTAGAAGATCGGTGACCGCTGATCCAACTCATCACCACGCCGCCTAGGGACACGCGGGCACAACCAGTGGAATGACAAGTGTCGACAGATTCAACACTTCAGACATATACAAGTAATGACGAGTTACACGTGGTAGGATCTAACACGCGTCAAACCACGAGTGACGCCGCCAGAGGCATCTACATCGACCTTGAAATGACAAAGTCAATTGAAATCAAAAGTCTCGAAATCCTGAGGTTCCGGACCAACCATATGAGGGGATGTGTTGAAGATCGCCGTTTTAAGATTTTGTTCATCTGAACGGGGATTCCCATGGACAAGAGTTTGTGCAGGTTAGAATCATGATCCGGCCGAAACCCCGAAAGTAGTTGAGGCCACCGTCAGAGATAAGGATGTGGTCACTTCGAAAGATCTGGTCACATTGACCGTGAGCTAAGCTCAGGAGAGCTAGAGTATGAAAGGAGCCATAGGGAATCAGAGAATCGCGAGTCAGGAGGACTTGTGAATTTTGGATTACCCGCAAATGCTCTAAATCGGCGATGAGGAAACTCGGGATTAGATCTCGACCGTTGATCGAGTATTGATCGGAGGTCATTGCTCTTCTTCACACATTAAAGCTTCAGCTATGAACTGCTAAGTGAAACTGACTCATGATGACGAATCGGTTAGCGTTTTAGTTTCTAAGACAGATGTCCTTGGATTTCCCATTTGAAAGGTAAGTGGAATCATCAAGGTAGCTTTTATAAAAGAAGGAACGACCTAATCTGTTGTTTAAAAGGAAAATGAGTAAACAAGAAAAAAAGGGAGCAGAGGCGGTAAAGGTGAAAATGAAGCAAATGCACGAGAGATCTAAAATGGAGAGCGTATGCACTTAAGGACGATAGAGCGTAATCGTAAAAGGTGATGCGTATCGACTACAAACAACCGTAAGAATAAAAAGAATTGCAGAATAGCTTGTTGAAGATCAAATACAAAGAAAGATTGGTAAGAATTGATTTATCTCAGGTAATTGTCTATGTGTTCATTATTTGATAATAGAGGGAGGTTGGAGGTGCTCTAGAGGACTGCTTATCCTCGTGGGTTCAAGTGGGTGCTTGATCACGTGAAGTTGTAGCTTCCATCCGGTGGTAGCCAGAGAAACAAGGGTGGCGTCGCGTGAGAACAAAATCGCTATGCGTGTTGAGCCCGTGGTAACCGGAAGTTGGAGCTTCCATCCGGGCCAGGCCGGAATATTCGAAGAAGTTGGTAAAGCTCCATCCGCTTGAAGCCGGAATAATCAAAGAGTTGGTGCTTCCTTCAGTGGGCAGCTAGAGAAACTAGAGAGTTGAGCTCTCAAACAAGCTGCGTTTTGTAAGACGAGGGTAGCAGCCACACATTGAGTAGGTGCTCAATTGTAAATGATGTACAAAACTTCAAAGACCGCCTATCATTTCCCTCTTCGAAGAAGAAGAGGTTTTCTCCCTTTATGGGTTTCCTCGTGAAAATCTGTCTCTGTGTGTACTTCATGTGTGACTGATGGTTTTTACTTTTACTGTTCATATGCTGTACATTGTTGATGACCACATGAAGAAAGATTAATAGTGGTTTAATAAGTATAAAATTGTTTAATCTTATATACAACTGATTCACCCCCCCCCTCTCAGTTGTTTTAGTATTTTCAACAAAGACTAGTGCCATACATCAACGTAGGGTAAATGGAGTCAAAGGATATTTAGAGGGTTCGAAGATATAGAAATGGTGATGATAGATAATGCTACTAGAACATGATAAGATCTATCTATGAATGCTATTGGAGATCTACAAAAAATGAACTAGTTAATTAACAAAAATTAACAAGGGAAAAGGCTAGGAAACACCTCAATCAATGCCCTTCTTTGGATGATAGATTTTGCCATTGAACCAAAGCTTTTTGCAACACAATTTAGATGTGATTTCTAGTCAATAGAAGCGACAATATGAATGCAAAACGAAGAATCACGCATGAACAAATACCCTTAATCTTTCATTTGCCTCCAAAAGATCTTCAATGCTTAGTCGATGAGTTCTCTTCTCAATCCTTCTACAACCATTACAAGTGAGGGAGCTTCTCTTATAGAGAGATTGAGCCTGAAACCCTCAACTATCAAATAATATTAAAGAAAGTATAGATTCACGATCTCTCTTAGGGAAAAATAAAATATAATATCTCCTAACAACCTCGAAAATACAAGTCAAGAATACTTAATAAAATAAAGGGACAAATAAGTGGGAGTGCCACTTGTCCTCTCCTTAAGCAAAACATGTTGATGTTTGTAGCATCGAACATGTACTTTTGCACAGGTCAAGTGTCTATACGCGTGGAAGTCGTCCAAAGCCTTCAACCTTAGTAATTTACTTTAATTAAAGGAATTATTAAAGTAAAATGCTTTTTATAATTAAAGTGAGTTTAATTTAATGAAATACTAAGGTTATTAGCATTAGTGAATTATATGAATCTTAGCCATTGATCTCAAGTGAGGTGAGATCTAATCTCAACCGTTAATTACTTTGGAGATTAGGGTTATGTTTGATTCAGTCATAACTCAAGACTATAAAACTAAGGCTAGGTGAAGGAGAAAGACATCCACTTGAAGAGCAAAGAAGGACTTTTGCTCAAGTGCTTGAGTCACGAAGTACTGTGACTCAAGGGGATCAAGAACAAGAGCAAATAAGGACTTTTGCTCAAGTGCTTGAGTCAGGAAGGACTAATATTCAAGGGGATCTCAACAAAGGTGAAGGAGCTTCATCTAGAGATCAAGTCCAAAGGAGAAAAGTGCAATTAGTGCAGCAAGGAGAAGGAAACCTAGTAGCCAGAAATCGTAGGACAGATTTTTGGGGAGCAGATTTGAGGTACTAACAGACAGATCTAACATATTTGAGGTATCAACGGAAAAATCTATTGCAAATTTGAGGGTACCAATGGGCAAATCTAGCAGATCTAAGGTACCAACAGACAGATCTAGTGCAGATCTAAGGTACCGATGGATATATCTAGAAGATATGAGGTACCAACAACCAGATCTAGTAGATATGGGGTACTAGTTGTTGAAATTCTGAGGTCCTATGAGGCTGCCATCTAAGGTCTGTCTTTGACCTTAGTATGGCTCTAAGTTTCAACTGTTTGGCTGTCTTCTTTTGCTGTTTTAGGACAGCAAACAGTCATGTACTTTCTGCTCAATATTTTATAGGTTAAGTGCTCTTTTAAGGTGCCCTTGCAAGTGTTTTCTTGTTACAATGTTAGCACATGCAATAATACTTAAAACACATAACACTACCTCTAGATCTTGAAACTCTAAAATGCTGAACTACACTTCTACACATGCATAAATTTGACACAGGTATTTTTTGGTCAACATGACCCTGGATAAAACCCCCCCGGGGAAAACCAGTTTGGGATATCTGTCTATATAATGTGATTAAAGCAAGAGATACAACATGTAATGCAATACAATGGAACCTGTAT
>SNQJ01S0008055.1:0-15007 GCA_010110895.2 Picea sitchensis
TAATTCAATGTCTGTACATGGAGTTTCTTCACAAGCTCTCTGCTCTATATCTTCCTTCTTCTCCTGCTAATACTGAATAATAAATCATACAATGATACAAGGGAGGGTGTCTATACTCCGATTTCCCTCTCGAAAAGTGACTGTCTAATCTACAGCTACTTTCTATCTACCAGCCTTAATTGTATTAATTGCCTTCCTATCTGTAACATAATACGAGTGCGCCTGGCTTTGAATGCCTTTAGTAAACGGCGGCGCAACAATACCAAGGTGAAATTCAAAATCAAAGAAAAAAGGTTTGCTGGCTTGTCCAGCTGTACGATTCTCTTCCTCCTCGCGCTGGTTGATATGTTGAATTTCGGATGTTGCGGATGCTCCTGCATCAAACGATTACAAAACTGAAAATGAAGCACAAAAAAATCATAAAACATACGACGAACATGCGAGTAGAAATAAGAAAACATTCTTACCTGCAAACTAAAAACACTGAACAACAAACAAGGAAAATAAAATGAAACTATGGCATGGAAACTTACTCTAAAATGATGAAAGGCAGAAGTGTAGTTCGAATTGTCAACCAAACAACAACAACAAGCAAAAATCGAAGAACCAACGAAGAAGAAGTACTCACCGAACCAGTAAACAATGTACATTCCACTTCAATGATGATGAAATTGCATTGCAAGGCTAGAAGAAGGATGAAATATACAATGTTTGTTCAAGTAGTGGTGGACAACAATATTGTGCAAAAAAATTCAAGGAAAAATGTACTACGAGAAGCGTATTTAGATAAACATTTAAGTTTGTCAGGCTGTCTCATGACCTTGCAGTATGAAAACATTTAAGTTGTTAGGCCTGCTGGAGGGAATCACGTCATGCAAATATTTAAGCAGTCAGGCCTATTCAAGGACGTCGAAAAAAGTGTCAATACATTTCAATACAAATACATGCAAGAAAGATGTCGTAGAATTTGGAATTATTGATCACTATAAATCTTAGATATCTCAACATTTCAATATGATTAGTATGAAAACAAAATCACCGTATATGATCTAAGACAATGCTAGAATAAAAATTCTAAGACAAACATTGGAACTAATGCTAGCATTAGTCCACCTTCAAGCAATGTATAAGAAAAATATATGATTCAAAAAGACTGTAGACGATAAAAAAGTTTGGATATGCTAACATATAAAATATTGGGAATAATGAAGTGGAAATAAGACCTCCAATCTGTTATCCAATCAGATCACTACATATATGGTATTGTTTATTATATAAAATTCAATGTTTTAGTTCCCTAGCTCCAACAATAGATATTATGCAAATATTTGTGGTCCAAGCACAAACTAATGTGAGGTCAACGAATTATCGATCGTTATAGTCCCTCTATGCCTACAACAGGGACTAATAACTCTACAAAGTTAAGAAAAATTGTGCAACAATTATTTTAGTTGTATCATCACACAACAACCCGAGTACCTTGATTTTATTATTGAGAATCCAATAGTGCATATTTTTTCCTTACCTGTAGAAAAAAAGGGAAGTCTGTTAAGAACCAAATATCAATATAGCATAGAGAAACCTCAGAAAAAGTATTGAATGCCTTGAAAAAGAGATAATTTCAGATAATAAGCCTCTTCGAGGGGGAAACCTCCTTTTAACCCACTTAAATATTCAAGTACAAGATGATTCAAATTGAAAATGTCTCCTTGGTATATATAGGAGACTAGGAGGTATAATTACAACTAATGGCCTAAAGCCGACATAAATAAAATAACATTATTGATATAATATGCCCCAATTAAGGGGTAATGAGCCAATATTATGTCTTAACATGCCCCTCCCCTTGAGACAAGTGTTTCCCGCAACACTTGAGTAAATCTAGATGCTTCTGTATAAAAGTCTCATCTTCCCAAGTGGAATCTTCAACTGATAGTTTCCTCCATTTAATGAGATACTCTGAAATGGATCTATTACTTAGCTAACAAATTCTTGTGTCAGTGATGGCTTCATGTTCCCATATGATTTTTCCTTCCTTGTCAAGTTTTGGAAATGTAGTTTGAACTGGGATCTTGTCGCCTATAACCTTCTTTAAGCATGAAACATGGAAAACTAGGTGTACTCGTGAAGATGAAGGAAACTCCAATTTGTATGCCATAGTACCAATATTTTGCAACACCTTATAAGGGCCATAGTACTTTGGTGATAATTTACTATCCTTATTGGATTTCTTGAGGGACATATGTTTATATGGTTGTAGTCTTAAAAACACCCAATCCCCTACTTCAAAACTTCTTTCACTACGATGTTGATCTGCTTGTTGTTTCATGTGATTATGTGCCATCGTCAGGTTGTCCTTTAAGATTTGGAGAACTTGTTGTTGATTCTCGATGTGATCTTCCACTTCTTGAACTTTAGATTTTTATTTTAGAGAAGAAGTGATGGAAGGAGGGTGGTATCCTTAAAGTGCCATAAATGGTGTCATTTTTGTTGCAGTATGAAAGGAAGTGTTATCCCACCATTCTACCATGGGTAACCATTTCAACCATTATGTTTGTTTATCAGAGACAAAGCAACGAAGGTAGCCTTCCAGACATTTGTTCACTATCTCAGTTTGTACATCAAATTGAGGATGGTAGGATGAGCTATGAGACAATTGAGTACCCAAACAAGAAAATAATTCTGTCCAAAAATTTCCGTTGAAGATGGGATCTCTATCACTTACAATAATCTTTGGGCTGCCATGAAGATTTTGAACTGTCTCCATGAATGCGGTGGAAACTGTATTAGATTTGAAAGGATGAGAGAGTGCAAAAAAGTGTGTGTACTTGTTCAGTCTATCAACAATCACCATGATGACACTCTTTCCTTCAAACTTTGGTAGCCCTGTGATGAAATCCATGGAAACCTCCTCCCAACGCTGACTTGGAATGGATAATGGTTGTAAAAGACCTAGGATCTTAATTGTTTCCACCTTATTTTGTTGGCAAACCAAACATTCTGCCACAAACCTTTGAACATCAGTTTTAAGGCCATCCTAAAGGAAATCCTTCTTGACTCTATTGTAGGTTTTCAAAAATCCTGAGTGCCCTCCTACTGGAGAGGTGTGCAATTACAATAGTACCTTTTGTTTGAGTTAGGATTTATTACATAAATATAAGCAATCTTTGTACCATAGTGAATCATTTTTCCATGTAAATGTATCTGATGCAATGGAATCCTGCTGCAACCTTTGAATGAGAGTCCACACGTTTTCATCATTCTTCCATTCATCCCTTGCTTCTATTATCCAATCAGGTTGGAGGGTCAAGATAGCATAGAGAAAGGCCTAAAAATCTTCATCCTTTCTTGAGAGTGCATCTGCCACAACATTTTTCTTCCCCTTTTTATAGATGATTTCAAAATCATAACCCAATATCTTGGTTACCCATTTTTGTTGTTCTTATGAACATAATATTTGTTCCAAGAATTATTAAAGACTATCATGATCAGTTTTGACCTTGAAGTGCCTACCTATTATGTAACGACGCCATTTCTTCAATGCATGTAGTATTCCCATCATTTCCTTCTCATAAATGGGTCAGTGTAAGTCCTTTCCTTTGAGTGGTCGACTTTCAAAATCCAATGGCCTTCCTTCTTTCTTTAGGACAACACCAATTCCATTTGCCGAGGCATCACATTCCACAATAAAGGTTTTTGTGAAGTCTGGAGTGGTCAAGACAGGATATTTACACAACACCTCTTTAAGTTGTTCAAAATCTTTAGCTACCTTTGGAGTCCATGAAAATACATCCTTCTTAGTTAGTTTCATTAAAGGTGTTGTTATTCTTCCATAGTTTCGAACAAACTTGCGGTAGTAACCTGTCAAAACCAAAAATCCTCTAAGATTCTTCAATGTTTTGGGAATCGGCCAGTCCATCATGGCCTTAACCTTGTAAGGGTGTACCTTGACACATTCATGAGATACAATATGACCCAAATTCTCTACGTCCTTTACTCCAAAGAAAGATTTGGATGGTTTGGCATATAGTTGTTTCTCCTTTAGTAGTTGCAGCCCCTTGTCAACATGTCGCACATGATCCTCCCAAGACTTGCTATAGATTAGTATATCATCAAAAAATACTAACACAAATTCTCAAAGGAATGGCTTGAAAATGGAATTCATTAACCCTTGGAATGTGGAAGGTTCATTTGTAAGGCCAAAAGGCAAGACCAAAAATTCATAATGGCCTTCATGAGTTCATAATGTTGTTTTTGGGATATCTTCTTCCTTCATTATGATCTGATGATACCCTGAATGGAGATCCAATTTTGTGAAATAGATTGCTCCATGTAGTTCATCTAATAGTTCATCAATGACGGGAATGGGAAACTTATCTTTAATAGTGATCTTGTTGAGCTCTCTATAATCTGGACACATACACCATGAGCTATCTTTCTTGAATACCATCACCACTGGTATAGAGTAAGAACTTTGGCTAGGTCTAATAATGCCAGCCTCTAACATTTCTTCAACCATGTGCTCAATTTCACTCTTCTGGGCATAAGGGTATCTGTATGGCCTGATGTTAGGAGGAGCACTCCCAGGAATTAGGTGAATTTCATGATCATGATTTTGCATGGGTGGAATACCTTTGGGAATATATTCAAATACTTGGAATGTTTATCAATGATCCTTTGGAGATCTTGAGGAATATATGGCTTAGATGTTTGAACATCTAGCGAGCATAGTTGTGAAATAATGCCTTGATTCCCATTTTTCAATAATTTTGTCATGCCATTAGAGCTTATCACTTTACTGGGTTTCCCTATGATACCTCTTAACTCAATTTATTTAACTTCCAATGAAAGTTTCATGAAAAGTTCTTGAAAATTAAAATCCATTGTTCCTAATGATTGTAACCATTGGATTCCTAGTACAACATCTGAACCACCCATGGGTATAGAAATCATTGGGATATTCATTACATCTTCTGCCATAGTAAGATTGATCTTATTGTTGTTTCCTGAGCAATTGATAGTTCCTCCATCTATAATAATTACTTGAAACTCTGGCGTTGGATATACAAAGCAATTGAGAGCTTTGGCTAATTTATAGTGAATGAAATTATGAGTACTGCCAGAATCAGTTAGGACTATTACCTTTTTCTTTTTGATGTATCCTTCAAAATTGAGGGTTTGAGGAGTGCAAATTTCAACCAATGCATTACATGATATCGTGGGAGTCAACTCTTCAGAAGAAATTTCTTCTATGTTTTCATCTTGAGATGGTTCTTGTTCTTGTTCTTCTTCCTCTTCACAATCTATGTAGAATAATTTCTTCTCACCACATTTATGTCCCTTACTATACTTGTTGTAACAATTAAAGCATAAATTTTTTTATTTTCTTTCCTCCAATTGTTGAGGTGTCAACCTTGTAGGTTGAGGTTTTTTAGAAGAAGGATCATTGTTCTCTCTATAGATGTTAGGATTGGTCCTTCTAGTAGCCATAGCCATATTTTTACTTTCAACATTTATTTCCACCTTAAATGCATTCTCCAATGATTTGGGTTCCCAAAGGCAAACATGATGTTGAATGTTATCCTTTAAATTTCCTATGAATACATCAATCAAGTGCTCATCTGGAATGTTGGTTACCTTTATATTCAATCTTTGGAAGTTCTCAATGTGTTCAGTAACTGAACCCTTCTTCTTGAGATTTATCAATTGGCTAAAGAAGGTATTGCTCCTTGTATCCTCATAGTGTGCTATCATTTCTTCCATGAAAATTGTCCAAGTGACGAGTGATTTTCCATAGGTATGATCAAATTTGGATGTGCCAAGTGGAATTTATGGTAACTTCCCCACAACTTGCCGATTTTTTGCCTTTCCAAGAGATCTCAATTGTATAGCATGCCCCACAGAAAATAATTGATATAAAATTATGAAACTCATACCAAAAATACTACAGAATTTCCACGATCCAATGAGACCAGTCCCACTCAATTTGGATACTCTAGGAAGAAGTTATGATTGTTTTACCTGGAATTCCTTCTTGAGACTAGTCAATAGGACTAGTCATATACCCTATCTTACATAGGGTGTATCTACAAATTTAAGATGACCCGGAAGAGAAACGTTTTACCACAGATACCTTACTAATTTCTGTGAATATCCTTCGATGTTTAGGGTCTGAAATGTTACATAAATGTTTTTATACCGAAAATTCTGAAATGATTCAGTTAAGGATGAATCCAGAACCCTCTCTTGTATAGGTTCTATCCCCGAAAGTATAAGGCCTCACGAGATGAAATTTGAACCCAACATACCTTGATCCATCTACTAAATACCTTCGAATATGTTCCTTCTGAAATATTGTATAAAAAAGGTTATAGCAAAAATTCCAAGGTGTCTCAGATGTAGCAGTGAAATCCCAAGACCTTAGCTCTGATATCATATGTTAGGAAGAAAATATCAATAATAGAAAAACCTCAGAAAAAATACTCAACGCCTTGAAAAAAAGACAATTTCAGATAATAATCCTCTTCGAGGGGGCAACCTCCTTTTACCCCACTTAAATTTTCAAGTACAAGATGATTCAAAATGAAAATGTGTCCTTGGTATATATAGGAGACTAGGAGGTATAATTACAACTAATGGCCGAAAGAAAACATAAATAAAATAACATTACTCATATAATATGCCCCAATTAAGGGATATTGAGCTAATATTAGGGCTTAACAAAGTCATTGATATAGTGATATTGGGATTCAAGAGTCAAAATATATACATTAAATAAGTAACTGGACTTACCATCCATTCTCCAGGACTATCGTTTCTTTGAATGGAAGAAGGTGAAAAACTGCTTTTCTGTTTAATGAAAAACTGACCATATTTACTACTATGGTGATACTGAATTCAAAAATATTAATAAAGAATGAAAATCACTTAAAGGATTACCTGTGTCGATTATGGAGTTGGAGCCTATCCCTAAATGAGGGTCACACAACACAAAGAGGATGTTTATTCCTTTAACCTTTGATGGGTTCCCTCACAAACCAAAATGACCCATCATCAAGATAATATATGAAATATTCTTGAAATCAAAATTAGGTATAAAAATGGTAATGCAGGAGAACTAGTACAAGATAACAAGAGATATTCTTACTCTACTTGAGTTTCTTTGAAAAAAATAAAAATAAAAAATATCTCGAAGAAGACATGGATTATTAAAACCCTCCACGATAACAATTTAGTAACAGTTTAAAGGGTTATTGAAAGGAAATTTAAATAATAATTTCATTAATATAATAGTATGTTGAACTTTGTAAATTTGATTTCTGGACAAAATAGAAGTGTCAATCAGAGAGAGTATCTCTTTGGCTTGAATAAAAGGGAAAGTAGTAGAAGTTCCTTGAATCATAAACTAATCATTCTTATAGGAGAAGACTCAAATTCTTAGCTACTATATGTAACAAGAAGAATTGACACGTGGATAACGTTAGAATTGCAAATGAAAAAACGAAAAATAGATTATTCACATACAATCCACATGCATGAAAATAAAATCTTCAGGATGTGTTTCTACTAATTACATGGAAGCACATGCATTGCACAAAAATCCAAAATGATTTTGTTAAGTTAACAGATGTTAGCATGAGCCTCAATCCAACTCTCTTTAGAAAAGCAAGAAAAGCATAAGTATATAAACACGCACTTACAACATTTGTAAAAGAAGATAGAACCTCTAATCGCTTGTACCCATAGGTATACAGATAGAAACTTATTAATGCTAACCAAGAACAATATTTGTTATTGCCAAAAAATAACAGAGTTTTCCAGAACATAAATGACAATTAAAATCGTTGTCAGGTAATGTAAGAAAAGGACACACAAGGGCATTAACGCTATAAGAAAAGGACATGCAAGGTAAATAGACAACCTTTTGTTTCTATTTTAGGAAAATTCAAGTCTTCATAAGGGTAAAAGCACCAAGGTAACATATAGTCATTTCCATGGAAATTAGAAGTCTTCAATGGAAAATAAATTGTGGATATCAAGGCGAATTTGCCAGGCTACCGTCAGCTACTAAAACATCATGGAGATAGAAAAGAGGCAATCGCTGGCAATAAGGGTAACCCCCAAATATTTTTTTTTAAGGCCAAAAATTGTGGTTATAAAATAGTAACTCAACCAATCAGTTTAGGCAAAAATCATGGACGTTTGGTTAGCAGACTTAGCTAATCGTTTACTCTCACTGTCGTGGTAGATCCAACAAGTAGATTATGAATGAAAGGCTAAAACGTGGGAAATCAACGTGCAACACAGTCGAGATTTTAAGAAATGAAATAAATCAAGGGTGTTGACAGCCACTCAAAAATGATTGGGAGCAAGGTGTGGGCGTTAAATAAAATATATATATATTAAAAACCAAAACTATGTAATATAATTCATGACAGTCGCATCGTGGTTGAAATCTGTCAATGAAATCACTGGTATTGAAATCGAGGTATTATCAGGGAATGGAATCCATGAAAGTAAGAATGGTTAAGTCAATCAATGCCATCCCAACGCAGACAGGGAGAAAAAAAATGTTTCTCACTGAAATAAAACTTGAAAAGTCACATCCCAAGAAAAAACACAGGCAGGGATAGCAAGGATGTTTTTATCCGTTTCCAAGATCCACAAGATAAAACCGTAGATGGGAATTTAACTTTTTGTCCACTGCTAGGATTCCGACCAATGGAAACCCAAAAACAACACATTGTATCCAAATCCAAAGTGCCACTTTTATTTTAAATGCAGACTTAATTTAAATCTTTTACATTACCAGGATAACAAAATTTGCAGACTGGAATTACATCTTTTACATTAACAGATTCCCAATATAAATTTGTAGCCATCAACAAGAGAATGCAAGGATCCAAAGGGATAAGTCGTTGAAATGATCGTAGGGATAACCAACACTATGCAAGAACTCCATACACATAGACACTTTTTCTAAAGGGTGCAAATAACAATTGGCCAAGGACAAGAAAAGAGGTATACGACTGACGGGATCGTCCTTCACTCATCGTCCTCGCATAGAAAAGAAGGGCGTTGAGATACATAGGTATTTTAATGCTAAGGCGACAACCGTAGATCAGTCTTCTGGTCGACTGCTTAGGTGAGGACTGGTGAGATAGGGATGAAGGATCAACAACCTCAAGGTCACAATCAACACCACAAGGTGATCAAAACGTGCAGGGAAAGGAAGCCATGGGAGTCAACCTATCATCGATCTAGGCTAAGAAACGTTTCAGTCATCAATTTAAAAAAAAAATCAGTTTACGTCTCCGTTAATTAAGTAGATCCAAGCATAAGTCCTAATACATTCTACCATACAAAAATTAAGAGAGTGTACCATTTCCTGATCGGTCATTTTGAATGACGTCTCGCACGCTCCGAGCAACTCCCGCTTGCCGACTGGAGAGACTTCACCGGTACCTCCCAGCCAATGCTAGGGGTACTGTTCTTCCCCCTTAGCCCCCAGAGCTGCAAAGGGGCAACACACACACTATATAGAGATTCGACTAGCTCCCAACTCACCTTGCAAGGCCAAACTACCACTCCTCACCGAGATGGGTATCCCAACTCCCACAAGTTAAGTCAGTTCAGTAGATATTTTCACAGCGTAATGTTATGCAAACAGAAGATGATCCAACCTCCATCACCTCCCTTCATTATATATAGTTTTGTTGTTCCTTACTTTCCAAAAACTCTCTTTTAGTTAAGTTTTTATAGTTAAATTCCTAAAAATTCCTCCCCGTACAAGTGTCACCCATCCCCCTTCATTCCTACATAAATTAACCTCTTTAATTAATTAATTATCTTTATTTCCCTCACCCACCTAGAGTTACTCCTAGAATCACTCGTAGGTGTCCCCAAATTCTCTTAGAGGTTTTAATAACTTTCCCTTTTATTAAATTTCTAGTTTAGTTAAAATTAGAAAGCTCTTAAATGGTAGAAGCTTTACTAAGTTTGACCTTCCACTTTTTCCTTTATGTTCCCCTTTTTCCTCTTTTTTTAAGTTTACCTCTTTTCCTTGTTTGCTAAAATTTTAGATTTTCCCTCTTTCCTCTTTCTAGTTAGAACTCAAAAAGGTAGGTGTGGAATTTAACCCTTTCTCCCTTTTATCTTTTATTTAATATAATTTAAATTATCAAAAATAATAAAAGAGTTAATTCCCTTTTTAAATTTTATTTCAACAGATTTTTTTATTTTTATGAATAAATTAAATTTCTTACTCCCTTCGTGCTACAAGATTTAACGAAGATCATAATTATCATTTATGTTGCTTTTATTTTTATTATTATTATTTTTTTTTTATAGATAGACAAAATTTTACCACTAGCGTAATTTAGACTTAGACCTTAAATTTTTGTACTGGGAAACATTTAATTAGGGAATTCGTTTTAAAAAATACTTAACACGTTATTCGTTCTAAGCCCATCTAGGTTCATTCCTCTATCATCAACAACGCGACGTGCCCTTAAGTATGCACTAGGTGCTCCAAGGGTGCCACTCACCTCATCTGTTCCCTTGTGCATCGTGCCCTTCATGACACACTACATGCTCCAAGGGTGCCACATGACTCTTGATTGACTTGGTAGACATCAATAACCCCTAGAGTCAATACTCCGCCAGGTGAACTTGTGGGAGACTAAGGGCCTCTAAGGATTAAGGCCCCTGTGTTGCTACGTGCCCCTTAGAATCATCGTGAGTGACTGTCGAAGTCTTCCCTCACGACATCATGGGTCCTCTCGAACTGGGTAATCGTTAACCTACAGTTCGAGCCACAACAGGAGTGCTAGTAGGATGTGGAAGGGATTCTATCCACACCTCTCCCTCAACATATCTGGTAGTCGTGTGTGACCCCTTTACTCCACATGTGAGTCTGTTTGACAAGCAATCGTCAGCCTGCATCTTCAACAAATCATGTCAGAACATATATGTATCATATCACCTAATCAGATGCACTAATATCACAGTAAAACTATCAAACCCCAATGGTACACTCCCTGACTCGATCTAGAGTCCAAGGCGTTCCATTGATGCCTCTGCATCCTCGAGGTCCAAAATCCTGCACACTCAGTAAAACCTAGTCAATAGCACCTGTCTATGTCAATGTATTAAAACAACATGTCATCAACCCATAACACCTCATAATCAAAATCAAAAGTTTTAATAGCATAATAATATGGATCACATGCAAGCAAGTGTCCTTAAAATAATAAGTTCCCTCAGTGCACCAGAGAGAGATGTTACATACACCCCCTCTTGGTCTAAACTTCATCCCAAAGTTTCATAGTATATATGCCGAAATAAAGTGTATCATAATATCATATGTCTATATATCAAACAAAAATGGAAACTGATGGAGCATATCATAACCGTCCTCCCAGGTCGCTGAGTGTGGACTATAATTGTCCCCCTAGACCTTGATCTTATCTATCATTCGAAACTGTAGCTATCAAATGCAATGATCCAAGATGCAGATCAGCTCAGTCATAAGTACCCCCTCATCTGTTACATGCAAGGAACTCATGTCAATAACATGTGTAGGATCACTAATATAATGTCTCAAAACAGATACATGAAAAACATCGTGCATGCGTCTCAAAGAATCAGGCAAGGCTAGTTGATAGGCCATGGGCCCCTTTCTCTCCACAATCTCGAAAGGTCCCATGAACCTAGGAGAGAGTTTATCTCCCTTCCCAAACTTGATCAAAGTCTTATGTGTTTTAACCCGCAAGAAGACTCGATCGTTGACCTTGTAACTACGGTCGACACGATGCACATCGACATAACTCTTCTATCGATCCTACACTTCTTTAATCCTTTGTCTTATTGTTTTCATGTTCTCTTCCATTTCTTGGATCACTTCTGGCCCCACCAAGACCCTATCCTCAATCCAATACCAACTCAAAGGAGTCCGACATGGTCGTCCATAAAGAAACTTGAAAGGCGCCATCTTAATCGTGCTCTGGTAACTGTTGTTGTAAGTGAACTCCACTAGTGGAAAAAATTCTTCCCAATGTTTTTGTTGGTCTATCACGTACATGCACAACATGTCCTCCAAGGTTTGGTTCATTCGTTCGATCTGCTTGTCAGTCTCCAGGTGATATGCAATACTAAAGTTAATTTGGGTTCCCAATGCCTCTTGGAAACTCGTCCAAAATCGTCCAGTAAACATCGATCCTCGATCAAAGATAGTCCTCTTAGGCACGCCATGCAGCCTCACAATATCACTGATGAAAAATCTAGTTATGTCAGATGCCTGATACATCGTACGCACATGAATAAATTGAGCACTCTTCGTCAGAGTGTCTACTACTACGAAAATCGAGTCATGTCTCCTTGCGATCAGTGGCAATCCAACAATAAAATCCATCAAAATAACCTCCCATTTCGATTCCAGAATAGCATGTGGTTGTAGTAATCCTGTTGGGTGTCTATGTTCATCCTTTACCTATTGACATTCTAAACATATGGCCACATAGTTGACTATGTTTTCCTTTATTCCATTCTAGAAGAATAAGGGTTTAAGGTCTGCCCTCATCTTCGTGACTCCAGGGTGAGTTGTGTAAACTGCTCTATGAGCCTCTCTTAGGATCAACATTCTCAACTCGTCGTTCGCCAATATGTAGATATGATTTTTAAACCTCAATAAACCATCGCTATCAAATGAAAATCCTTCAAATCGTGGTATCATCATTGTGTTTTCCCCGATAAAACCCTCAACTTCTTTGTACCAGTCATCGTCACACTGTAAAGTTAGAATCTTTTCATGTAGATTTGTCTGAAGAGCCAGCAATGAAAAGATGCACGGTCTCTGACTAAATGCGTCTGCCACTCGGTTTACTATTCCTTTTAGGTAAGTAATCTATAATTCATACTCGCTAAGCAATTCCAACCAACGTTGTTGTCGCGCGTTCAGGTCGCTTTGTGTAAATATGTGTTGTAGTCCACAGTGGTCAGTCTTTAGTTCAAATTTTCATCCAACAAGGTAGTGTCTCCAAACCTTCAAGGCATATATGATGGCTAACAACTCCAAATTGTGCATCGTGTAGTTCTCCTCATGCCTTCTCAATTTCCTTGAAATGTAAGCGATCACTCATCCGTCTTGCATCAAGACTCTACCTAAGCCTTCCTTGGATGCGTCAGTGCATACCAAGAAGTCTGTGTCCATGTCAGAGACCTTTAGTATTGGTGTTGTTGTAAACAACTCATTGAGACTCTGAAATGCTTCCGTGCATTTCTCGGTCCAAACAAACTTCTTGTTCTTCTTCTGCAACTCCGTGATCAGATTTGTTATCTTTGAAAATCTCTCGACGAACCTTTGATAGTATCCTGCTAAACACATGAAGCTATGCATTTCTGGGACATTCATCGGTGTAGGACATTCCATGATAGCCTCGAAGTTGGTTGGATCCACGACGATGCCTTCGTCGGAGATGACATGCCCTAAGTAGTGAATCTTCGATTGATAAAAAGAGAATTTGGACAACTTCCCATACAGTTTGTGCTCTCGTAGGCACTGTAGTACTAAGTGCAAGTTCTCGTCATGCTCCTCCGTCGTCCAAGAGTAGATCAAAATATCGTCAATGAATACTTGGATGAACTTGTCCAAGTACTCATGGAACACCCCGTTCATCAAAATCATAAATACCCCTGGGGCATTTTTCAGTCCAAACGATAAAACAGTAAAATCGTAATGTCCAAACCTCATCTTAAAGTTGTTCTTAGGGACATCATCTTCCTTAATCCGTACTTGGTGGTCTCCTGATCGCAATTCGATCTTTTAGAACACCGTTGCACCCTTCATTTGATCGAACAGATCATCGATTCTCGACAATGGATACTGATTCTTGATCATGGCCTTGTTCAGTTGACAGTAGTCAATGGAGAGCCTCCACGACCCATCCTTCTTTCATATGAAAATAACAGGTGCACCCCACGCTGACACACTAGGATGTATCAGTCCCAGGTCCAACAACTCCTTCAGTTGCATTTTTAACTCTTGTAACTCCGTGGTCAGCATCTGATAAGGCATTCTCGCTATCAGTTTAGTTCCCGGTTTTAGGTCTATAGTGAACTCCAATTCCCTGTCTGGCAGCATCCCAGGTAGCTCCTTCAGAAATACATCCACAAACTCTCTCACCACCGGAAGGTGTTCTAAACCTTTTTCTAATCCCTTTTCATTTAACGCAAGGACTGCATAAAGCTTCCACCCCTTACGCATGCTCTTCTATAGTTGTAAGGAAGAGATGAACCTCACGGAAACTCCCTGGTTTTGTTCTACAATCACATGTCTCTATCCCTCCTCATTGACCAAGCTCAACGGTTTCTTCTTATAGTTTAGTATCGCCTCATGTGATTCCAACCAGTCCATACCAGTTACGACATCATAAGATTATAATATCGTGACGTAAAGGTTGTCCCTTGTGACAAACTCTCCCAAGTTAAGGATACAACCCATAACCTTTCCTCCAACCTTTTGTTTGGCACCCGGAGCCATCTCTATGAAGCTAAACTCATCTTGTTCAACTTCCTTTACCTTAATCCTTTTTAGTGTTGCAATGGAAATGAAACTCTCGGTAGCACCGGGATCTATCAAAATACTAAGGGTCTGGTAAGCGACGGTACATGTTGTCTCGAGCATAGTCGACTGATGCTCTGCCTGGCGGTTATTCACTGCTGCATGAATCCGATGGGCCTTGCCCATATCTCCCACGGTAGTTGTTCCAGTTGATCCATATGCTCTAGTCCTCTCCACAGTGCAGTCGCACTGGTAGTGTGGCTCCCCACACATCCAACACCCCTTCTTTGGCCCAATAGTCTTGGTATGTAATGACCCTTTTCTTATTACTATGAATAATTTCATAAATAAACCTAAACATTGGCTAAATTATAATTAATTATTATATAACCTTAATTGATTATAAGTTATTAATTAATTATTTTGATTATACTTAGCTGAAGTATG
>SNQJ01S0008055.1:15017-27712 GCA_010110895.2 Picea sitchensis
AATTCATGGTAGTTTTATTGAAATCACGGTCACTACATGGTACCCAAAGTAGAATATGACGGCCCACCAGCCTGGAATTCTGGTCTATTCCATTGAACATGCGTAAGCTGTTGTTGCTGTGATTGACGTTGTTGTTGATGTTGTGGTCCCCGATAAGGTGTTCGTTATTGAGGCGTCGGTCATTCAGGTGTAGTGAAAGTGGATCTCTTCTGGAATCCACGATATCCCAACGTATGTCTGGCTGGTGTCTAATGTTGTTGTGCTCCAAATGATACCTGCCCTGTTGGTCTCGCTGGAGTCCTGCTGTGACCCCGACTAATAAGCTCCTCGTTTTCTATGATGGCCTTCTAGACAACATCATGCAAGGTTTGAGGCATCAAAATCCTAACCTTTGCACGTATGCTGCCATTAAGGCCAAACATGAACCTGTTGACCTTAAATTTCTTAGTGTTAATGTGTGGAGCATACTGGAGCAACTCCATAAAACGGGCCTCATACTCGGGCACCGTACAACCACCTTGTCGTATGGTACTGAACTCATTGAGTTGATGCTCAATGAATTCCTCTGAAAGGTACCTCTCTCAGAACCATTCCTCAAACAGTTCCCATGACACGTCTTCGACGACCACATTCAATTGTGTTAGGAGTTTCTTCCACCATAGAAGAGCGCTCCCCTTTAGATTAAAGACCTCCATGCAGACCTTCATGTTGGAGGTATAATCGCAAAGTGAAAATCACATCGCCATGTTCTCCAACCATGCCTCGACAGTTGCGTTGTCTGAGGCACCAAAGAACTCTGGAAATTTGACCTTCTTGAGTTCATGGTGAATGATACCAGTACTAACCAGAGTGCGTGGTGGAACCTCAGCGGGCACCGACACCCTGGCCTCATCTCTGTCCAAACGACTAATTAGTGCCTCGAACATGCACTGAAAATGTCTCATCATTCTGACTACATCACCAACTACTATCTTCTCCTGTCTGAGAACCTGCTCGTCTCCCTGGGGGTTAGACCCCTCAGGTGTGGATGCTACTAGAAGCATCACTCCTCCTCCCCTAGCACCATGTCATTTTCCTCTGCGACATCCTCTAACCATGCTTACCTACACAAATACAAGTCAACTCGATTAGCAATAGTATAATGAAATCATACCAATGAAATACGTAGCGATCCCAAGTCACGGGTTGAACCCACTTTGATACCACATGTAACATCCCCTCTTCTGGTATGACTCCTGACTGTGTACCACCGTTAAAATCACCCTATAATTTTATTTTATTTGTGTGTGTGTGTAGGAAGGTAATAATGACATTATACTCAACATTGCAACACAATGACGAACAAAATGCATGCAACTCACGCAACAACAACATATAGACCTAACATAAAAGCACATCGAGAACCTGAAATTAATGTACGACATTCAACCGATGAAGACTACTTTCACGTCCTACCCTTCAATGGTTAGGACCTCTAGGACACATAAACAATGCTCAAACCCAGGTTCCCATCGATTTTGACCATTTAAGGTCTCAAGGTTGGCGACTGTTTTGAGGAACGAGGAGGTGTCTACATCCCCCCGACACAAGCAGACCAAGCTCATTAAATGTTTACAAAACCAAGTACAAACATTAGTTATAATGAACAACCACACCCTCAATGGAAGCGTAAGCTAAAAACGACTTCGTCAATAACCAACCATTAATCAAGGCTGAAAGGTCAATATGTATGATTAAAAAAAAGGGTGTTAATAACAGATCATTTAACCAGTCTAAATCACAAGTAGTCAACAATTGTACAATCATTAAATGAAACTTAAATTTAGTAGGTCTATATTACCATCTGGTCATCCATGTACCATAAAATTTTGACCTTAAGTTCGAATCAATTTATCTTGTCACTTAAGTCCATGATTAAAATCCACTTAACACCCTTCCGTAGTATTACTTACATCATGCAAGTCCATCACATAAAAATCTGTTGGCGATTAATTGTAGTTGTTGTCTAAATTATACAAGGGGTTGTTGTCCATAAATGAGTGCCATTCCATGCAAAATTTAATGTTGTTCTTCAGTTATAACAAAAACCCAATTCCACTCCATTCAAGCAAGTTTACTGCCATCCTGTGGTTTAAGATTAAATGTCATTCATAGCCAATCAATCCATTTGATTCCATTATATTTTCTTACCTTGTTGATGATCAATGTTGGCTCAAAATATATTTAGCTTACTGAATATACGATATTGTTGATTTGTCTTACAGTCCCATTGACTACTTTTGTTCACATGAGTAGATTAATAGCGTTTCAAATTTTAATAACCCGCAGAAACTTAAGCATCTTGTTTGAGAATCCACATAACAACAAGTCGTATAGCTAATCAACTAACATTGAAAACCCACACAACAACAGGTGGCATTTTCAAACAACTAACATTGAACATACTATCTAGTATTTGCAAGATGCATGTCTTGGATATTAATTTCCAAATTAACCACTCAGCCAGAAATCAAAGTGAAGAAAACAAAAATAGATTATTCACATACAATACACATGCATGAAAAGAAAATCTTGAGGATGTGTTTCTACTAATTACATGGAAGCACAGACATTGCATAACAACCCTAAATGATTTTGTTAAGTTAAAAGATGTTAGCATGAGCCTCAGTCCAACTCTCTTTAGCAAAGCAAGAAAAGCATAAGTATATAAACACATACTTACAGCATTTGTAAAAGAAGATAGAACCTCTACTCGCTTGTACCCATATGTATACAGATAGAACCTTATTAATGCTAACCAAGAACAATATTTGCTATTGCCAAAAAATAACAGAGTTGTCCAGAACATAAATTCCAATTAAAATCGTTGTTAGGTAATGTAAGAAAAGGACATGCAAGGGCATTAACGTTGTCAGGTTAAAAGAAAATGCTAGGTTAACAGAAAACCTTTTGTTTTTATTTTAGGAAAAGTCAAGTCTTCATAACGGTAAAATCACCAAGGTAACAAATAGCCATTTCCATGGAAATTAGCAATCTTCAATGGAAAATAAATCGCACACATCAAGGCGAATTCACCAGGCTACCGTCAGCTGCTAAAACATCATGGAGATAGGAAAGGCGCAATCGCTGGCAATGGGGGTAACCCAATTTTTTTTTTTTATTGCCAAAAATCGTGGTTATAAAACAGTAACTCAGTCAATCTGTTTAGGCAAAAATCATGGGCGTTTGGTCAGCAAACTCGTCCAATCGTTTACTCTCACTGTCATGGTCAATCCAACAAGTAGATTATGAATGAAAAGCTAAAACGTGGCCAATCAACGTACAACACAGTCAAGGTTTTAAGCAATTAAATAAATTGAGGGCATTGACAGCCACTCAACAACAATTGGGAGCAAGGCGTGGGCATTAAATAAAATATATATATATTAAAAACCAAAACTGTGTAATAGAATTTGTGACAGTCACATCGTGGTTGAAATATGTCAATGAAATCGTTGGTATTGAAATCGGGGTATTATCCGGGAATGGAATCCATGATAGTAAGAATGGTTAAGTCAATCAACGCCATCCCAATGCAGACAGGGAGAAAAATAAATGTTTTTCATTGAAATAAAACTTGAAAAGTCACATCCCAAGCAAAAATGCAGGTAGGGATAGCAAGGACATTTTTATCAATTTCCAGGATCCACAAGATAAACCGTAGACAAGAATTTAACTTGTTGTCGATTGCTAGGATTTCGACCAACGAAAACCCAAAAAAAAACACATCGTATCCAAATCTAGAGTGCCACTTTTATTTTAAATGCATACTTAATTTAAATCTTTTACATTACCAGGATATCAAAATTTGCAGACTGGAATTACATCTTTTACATTAACAGAACCCCAATATAGATTTGTAGCCAACACTAGGAGAACGCAAGGATCCAAAGGGATAAGTCGTTGAAATGATCCTAGGGATCACCACCACTACACAAGAATTCCATTCACAGAGACACTTTTGCTAAAAGGCGCAAACAACAATTGGCCAAGGACAACAACAGATGTAGACGACTGATGGGATCATCCTTCACTCATCATCCTCATACAGAAAAGTAGGGCATCAAGATCCATAGGTCTTTTAACGCTAAGGTGATGACCATAGATCAGGCTCCTAGCCAAATGCTCAGGCGAGGAATGGTGAGCTAAGGACGAAGGCTAAACAACCTCAAGGTCACAATCAACACCACAAGGTGGTCAAGATGTGTGGGGAAAGGAAGCCATGGGAGTCAACCTATCATCGAGCTAGGCTAAGAAAATTTTCAGTCATCAGTTTAAAAACAACACCAGTTTACTTCTCTGTTAAATAAGTAGATCCAAGCATATGTCCTAATACATTCTACCATACAAAAATGAAGAGAGTGTACCATTTCCTGATCGCCCTCTCTGAATGACGTCTCATGCGCTCCGAGCAAATCCTTCTTGCTGACCGATGAGACTTCACCGGTACCTCCCAGCCAATGCTAGGGGTACTCTTCTTCCCCCTTATCCCTTTGACCCACAAAGGGACCACACACACACTATCCAAATATTCGACTAGCTCCCACCTCGCCTTGCAAGTCTGAGCTACCACGCCTCACCGAGCTGGGTATACCAACTCCCACAAGTTAAGTTAGTTGAGTAGATATCTCTGCAGCGTAACGTTACGCAAATAGAAGATGATCCAACCTCCATCACCTCCCTTCATTATATAGAGTTTCGTGGTTCCTTACTTTCCAAAAATTCTCTTTTAGTGAAGTTTTTATAGTTAAATTCCTAAAAATTCCTCCCCGTACAAGTGTCTCCCATCCCCCTTCATTCCTCTATAAATTAACCTCTTGAATTAATTAATTATCTTTATTTCCCTCACCCACCTAGAGTTACTTCTAGAATCACTCCTAGGTGTCCCCAAATTCTCTTACAGGTTTTAATAACTTTCCCTTTTATTAAATTGCTAGTTCAGTTAAAATTAGAAAGCTCTTAAATGGTAGAAGCTTTACTAAGTTTGACCTTCTGCTTTTTCCCTTATGTTCCCCTTTTCCCCCTTTTTTTAAGTTTACCTCTTTTCCTAGTTTCCTAAAATTTTAGATTTTCCCTCTTTCCCCTTTTTAATTAGAACTCAAAAAGGTAGGTGTGGAATTTAACCCTTTTTCCCTTTTATCTTTTATTTAATATAATTTAAATTATGAAAATAATAAAATAGTTAATTCCCTTTTTAAATTTTATTTCAACATATATATATTTTTTTATGAATAAATTAAATTTCTTACTACCTTCATGTTATAAGATTTAACGAAGATCATAATTATCATTTATGTTGTTTTTATTTTTATTATTATTATTATTTTTTATAGATAGACACAATTTTACCACTAGCTTAATTTAGGCTTAGACCTTAAATTTTTGTACTGGGTGACATTTAATTAGGGAATTCGTTTTAAAAAATACTTAACACTCTATTCATCCTAATTCCATCTAGGTTCATTCCTCTATCATCAACAATGCGACGTTCCCTTCAGGACGCACTAGGTGCTCCAAGGGTGCCACTCACCTCCTCTGTTCCCTTGCGCGACATGCCCTTCAGGACGCACTACATGCTCCAAGGGTGCCACTCGCCTCTTGAATGACTTGGTAGACATAAATAATCCCTGGAGTCAATATTTTTCCATGTGAACTTGTGCGAGACTAAGGGCCTTTAAGGAGTAAGGCCCCTGCCTTACTGCGTGCCCCTTAGAATCATCGTGAGCAACTGTCGCAGTCTTCCCTCATGGCATCATGGGTCCTCTTGAACTAGGTAATCATTAACCTACAGTTCAAGCCACGACATGAGTGCTAGTAGGTTGTGGTAGGGTTGTTGTCCACACCTCTCCCTCAACATCTTTGGTAGTTGTCCATGACCCATTTACTTCACATGTGAGTCTGGTCGGCAAGATATTGTCAACCGACATCCTCAACAAATCATGTTAGAACATATCCATATCATATCACCTAATTAGATGCACTAATATGACAGTAAAATAATCAAACCCCAATGGTATACTGTCTGACTCGATCCGGAGTCTAAGGGGTTCCATCGATGCCTCGACATCCTTGAGGTCCAAAATTCTTCACACTCAGTAAAACCGAGTCAATAACACATGTCTATGTCAATGTAGTAAAACAACATGTCAGCAACCTATAACTCCTCATAATCAAAATCAAAAGTTTTAATAGCATAATAATATGGATCACTTGCGAGCAAGTGTCCTCAAAAAATAAGTTTGCTCAGTGCGCCGGAGCGGGATGTTACATCCACCTCATATTAATTTATATTCAGAACACAAACAACCCTCAATCCCATCCCATTTAGCATGACAATAAAGGAATTATTATAAAAAATATGAAATTTAAACAATGCTAATGGGAAGTTTAAAGCAATGGCATATAATCCATGTTCATGCAAAACCTTCACCTCATTGTGATTAAAAAAAGTTTGTGTGAGGTTATGAAGATTAAACTCTTTGTTTTGGGGATTCTAAAGAATTACATTTTATGTGGTATTTGTGGATCCAACCATATGGAAATTTTAAAGAATATTAAAGAAATGTTCTAATATGTTTTTTTAGTGGATCCAACCATATGGAAATTTTAATGAATCCACTTGCTTGTTGTTTTTATGAATTGTTTTCCCTTGGCAAACCCAACTTTCTAATTTCAATGACTTCTTTGTGTGGGTTTTGTTGATTATTATGAAAAGATTGAGGTTTTATCTTCTGTCCCTTATCCCTTTAGTCATTAGTCATTTCCTGAGCAGCCATCCAGGAGCCAAATCTACAGTTGTCACTTTGGTGTTTAAGACCTATAGATTCAAATCCCCTTCTTTTTTGTGCATGGATGATGAGTGAAGGATAAGAATCCGCCATGCTGTCTATAGAACCCTTGATTATCTTTTAGTTGATTGATTCATGGTTGAATCTTTAGTTTTTGCACCTTATTCTCTGACGTGGATTGTGAATGATAAACCTCTAAGTGGAATGGCAGTCCCTTGGCGAACCCAACTTCTGATTTCAATGATTTCTGTGTGGGTTTTATTGATTATTGTGAAAAGTTTGTGGTTTTATATTCTGTCACGTATCCCTTTAGTCATCAATCCATTCCTGAGCAGTTGGCCAGGAGCCGAATAGATGGTTGTCACTTCAGTATTTAAAGACCTATAGATTCAAATGCCTAGCTTTTCTGTGCATGGATGATGAGTGAAGGATAATAATCTTCCATGCTGTCTATGGACCCCTTTTCTTTTAGTTAATTGATTCATGGATGAATGTTTAGTCTTTGTGTCTTCTTCTTTGATGTGGATTGTGAATGATAAACCTCTGAGTGGAATGACAGTCCCTTTGTGAACCCAACTTCCGATTTCAATGACTTCTATGTGTGGGTTTTATTCATTATTGTGAAAAGTTTGTGGTTTTATATCCTGTCACTTATCCCTTTAGTCATCAGTCCATGCCTGAGAAGTCGTCTAGGAGCTGAATCGACGATCGTCACTTCAGTGTTTAAAGACCTATAGGTTAAAATGCCCTGCTTTTCTATGCATGGATGATGAGTGAAGGATAAGAATCTTCCATGTTGTCTATGGACCCATTATATTTTAGTTTATTGATTCATGGTTGAATGTTTAGTCTTTGCATCTTCTTCTTTGATGTGGATTTTCAATGATAAACCTTTGAGTGGAATGATAGTCCCTTTGTGAACCCAACTTCTGATTTCAATGACTTCTATGTGTGGGTTTTATTGATTATTGTGAAAAGTTTATGGTTTTATCTTTTGTCACTTATCCCTTTAGTCATCAGTCCGTGCCTAAGGAGTTGGGGAGGAGCCAAATCGATGGTCGTTACTTTGGTGTTTCAAGACCTATAGATTCAAATGCCCTGCTTTTTTGTGCATTGATGATGAGTGAAGGATAAGAATATGCCATGCTATCTATGGACCCCTTATCTTTTAGTTGATTGATTCATGGCTGAATTTTTATTCTTTGCGTCTTCTTATTTGATGTGGATTGTGAATGATAAACCTATGACTGGAGTGATAATCCCTTTGTGAACCCAACTTATGATTTCAATGACTTTTATGTTTGGGTTTTATTGATTATTGTGAAAAGTTTGTGGTTTTATCTTTTGTCACTTATTCCTTTAGTCATTGGTCCATGCCTGAGAAGTTTGTCAGGAGACAAATCAAAGGTCGTCACTTCAGTGTTTAAAGACCTATACATTCAAATGCCCTGCTTTTTTGTGCATGGATGATGAGTGAAGGATAAGAATTTGCCATGCTGTCTATGGACCCCTTATCTTTTTGTTGATTGATTCATGGATGAATGTTTAGTCTTTGTGTATTCTTCTTTGATGTGGATTGTGAATGATAAACCTATGACTGGAATGACAATCACTTTGAGAACCCAACTTCTGATTTCAATGACTTCTATGTGTGAGTTTGATTGATTATTGTGAAAATTTTGTGGTTTTATCTTCTGTCACATATCCCTTTACTCATCAGTCCGTGCCTGAGCAGTCGGCCAGGAGCCGAATCGATGGTCGTCACTTCAGTGTTTGAAGACCTATAGATTCAAATGCCATGCTTTTATGTGAATGGATGATGAGTGAAGGATAAGAATCTACCATGTTGTCTATGGACCCCTTATATTTTAGTTGATTGATTCATGGCTAAATGTTTTGTCTTTGCATCTTCTTCTTTGATGTGGATTGTGAATGATAAACCCCTACGTGGAATGACAGTCCCTTTGCGGGCCCGACTTCTGTTTTCAATGACTTCTATGTGTGGGTTTTATTGATTATTGTGAAAATTTTTTGGTTTTATATTTTGTCACTTATCCCTTTAGTCATCAGTCTGTGCCTGAGCAGTCGGTGAGGAGTTGAATCAATGGTCATCACTTCGGTGTTTAAAGACCTATAGATTCAAATGCCCTACTTTTATGTGCATGGGTGAATCTTCCATGTTGTCTATGGACCCGTTACTTATCTTTTAGTTGATTGATTCATGGATGAATGACCAGTCTTTGCACCTTCTAATGAGAGAGTACTCTGTGGCTTGATTTTTTAAAACTTTGATTTATCTCTGTGTTTTTAATTTCTTGAACTTGTGTACATCTCTGGAGTTTTATTGATAAAATATGCATTGTGGATAGATATTGATGAGTGATGTCAACATGAGATTATACAAACATTCCTCGCAAACGCTCTAGGCATTCTCAAGAAGGAAGAACAATAACTCTTTCTTCAACTGAGACTCCGAGTGAGCACCAACAATCTCATCATAGGATATTTTCAAAGGAGTCTATAAATAGATCAACTGCAGAACCTACTCAAACTAATGTTATGGATGCAACCTTCTTGGATAGGTTGCACATCAATACTCCTACACCTAAGAATTTAGGGAATAACTCTCGACAAGAGAATATTTCTTGTAAGTTTCTTAAATTTTGTTTATTTTTATTGAATTTTGTCGTATTTAAATTTATCTAAGGTTAAATCTTGAAGTTACTTTCAAATGTTTGTCTAGGCAATCAATTTAGAGCAAGGGGCGACAATGAGAGTGGTTGTCACGAAGATTCAAATGTCGGTGCAGAGGGTGAAGGTGGATTTAGGAGGCCACGTTATGAAGAAACATAAGATTACACGCCAACATCCACCTATCCTTTATATGTTGGTGATGAACTTCCCTAGGAAAGGAATACTGAATCAATGATGCTCAAGCGATGTTCAGGTGTTAAAAAGAGGTTGGAAAATTATTCGACGGTCTTGAAACTTCCTCAGGAGAGCAAACAAAGTTTGCAAATTATTTTTCATTCACTGGAAAACGTTATGGATGCATATAAGATGATGGGGCCAACCACTGACAGTTTTGTCGATCTAATGAGGTAGTGAAAGTCAGAGGTGATGGGTCCTCATAAATAGGAGACAGTAAAAAATAGAGTTTCAAAAGAAGATGCCATCTCCATGTTCAATTTCAAAGAGGGCCTACAGAGAAAAATGTTGAAGGTGCAATATTTTAAGCACCCTGACTTTGTCAGACATCTGTATAACACATTTTTGGAAGCATATGGGAAATTTTCGTGGAACCATGAGGTTCCACACTATTTTGCGAAACACTTTTTTGCGGAGTTTTTCTTGCACATGCACCCGGATTATACTAGTCTACCGTCCAAATATTATGGGACTAGTAAAGGATGTACATATGATCACAAATGGGCATATCGAAGTGTGGCATTGCCGAAGCCTCCACAACCTTTATTACCTCACCCAACAGGGGCATTTGCATCACTTTCAGAGTTCTATGATACATCAAAAGTTGCCAAAGAGGCCAGTACTATAATCGGGGAAAATTTTGAAGCTATGTTCTATGTTGTTGATGTTGGCATGAAACGTCAGAGAGAAGAAATCAATTCCTGAGCCACATTTGTTGATAAAACAGATGCATACATAGATGTAATGTCAGCAGAAGAAGTTTTCGAGTATGCAAAATTTTGTCAGGATGGTTGGAAGAAGGTCATTTAGAATTATGACCCAAATCGTAGATTGGTATGTTATCTATTTAGGAAACGTTTGACGCATTTTATGATAGTTTACTTCGAGTTCTAGATTTAGATATCCTTGTCTCTGTAGAAATAATCGAGTTCTTCTTTCCATTAATTGTAGTTTGGAGATATGTTAAACAAATCTTCAATCGGTAAGGGAATTCATTCGACAAGTTTGAATTTGGATGAATTGGATCGGGTATGTTCTTTTTCAATAGTTGTTCAATCTCCACTCTTTTGAATAAGAAATCAACAACATTTATAATTTTGTATAATTGTGAACACATTGAATCCTATATTTAGTTCTTAGTTGTGTTGTTCATAACTCTCTATTCCATCTCTTGGTACTTGGGATGACTTGTCTCAATTCTCATTGGGTGAGTTTGAAGAGGGTGGGAGTTCACATGTATCATTTATTGTCTTAAAATCAATTAAATTTAATGTATTATATAATCATTTGAATATATTTTTTTTAATTTTTAAATTTGAAATGTGTTATATAGGCTAATGTGAAGAAGAGAGTACATGAGAGTGTGTTTGGAAGGGATATTGGGATTGAGGAAGAACCTAGATTAGGAAAGAATGTTTCTATTCAGGATGATTCATAAATGTATGTTCTTGACTTTTATCAAATTTTTGTTTTGTCAAATTTATAGTTTCGCCTTTTCTTAATTATTTTGAAAAATATAGAACCCCTAGATAAGTTTGTCGTTGTCTTAAATGGTGTACATTCAAAATTATTTAAGGTTCGATCATGATGAATACCTAATTTTGAACTTGAATATGTTTGAATATTTGAGAACAGATTCTATCCCACATCAAAAAAGAGAAAGTTTCTAAATTTTCCTCGATTGCATTCCTTACTTTCTTGTCCAAAAATGGCGTAGTATTATATGAGAACATATATTCTGCTGAAGAAAGAGAATATAAGTATTTTTCGAAAGAATGGTTTTTGAAATGGAGATTTGTGAACTTTTTTAGATAATAAGTAGTTTTTTTGAAGAATTGCTTAATATGGAGATTTATGAGTCCTTTAGTTTGAAAGAGTATCGTGAAATTTTATTATATGACCACTGCAAAAGAAGAAGATAAGTATTTAACTGCTGAGGAGATTAGTATTTTATTGCACTATGTAAATATGATAAAAAAACAACACCTATGATGAGAATTACATCTAAGGATTTGAGACTTTATCCACAAGGATAATTTCCTGAAGGATTTTTTACTTTATCCACAAGGAGATAAGTATTTATTTGGAAGAATGACTTAATACATGGAGATTTGTGAATTATCTTCATACACAGTTCTATATTTATTTTCAGATTATTATCTAACTCCAACTCACAATCTGTTTTACCAAGAACACAATAACATCACTTGGGATGATAATTTCACTTGAAGGATTTGCGACCTTATCCAAAAGGAGAATTTTACTTGAAGGATTTGGGACCTTATCCACAAGGATAATTTCACCTCAAGGATTTGGGACCTTATCCACAAGGATACAAGTCTTTCATTGGAAGAATGAATTAATATGGAGATTTGTGAACTTTCTTCATACACAGTTCTATATTTATTTTCAGATTATTATATAACTCTAATTCAATGTTTTTTTACCAAGAACCTAATTTTTCTTTTTAATTTTTTTTAAGATTTTAGATAAGATTTACAGATTGTTTAAATCATGTACTCTAAATTGGAGAGTAACTAGATTTTAAATCTATTTAACTATGGTTGGTTATGTTATTATTACTTATTGTTTATTTAATATTTAGTTACAGTATATATGCTAATATGTGTTATTTGTTTTTTTATTATGTTTTTAATTTTTACAGATGTTTAAATTATATTTGGTGGAAAATATGTTTACAATATATTTTGTGGGAAAGAGTATGTTGGAGGATGACATTTAACTTTTTTGGTATGTATGTCAATTTTATTTTAATTACAATTTTTGAATTTTGTATTATTTCCCATGTTTGAATTGTAAATTTTTAATTTTTGAAATCTGTTTTTTTGCAGGTTTGAATTTCATGTATGAAGTGATTTGTCTTAAAGCGATGGCTTAGAGTCCATAATTTTGGAGTTAAATGTCTTTGTTTTTGTTACT
>SNQJ01S0008055.1:35779-53943 GCA_010110895.2 Picea sitchensis
GACGATGGGAAACCGGGCTTGAGCGTTGATTATGCGTCTTGGAGGTCCTAACCTTGCAGGGTAGGACGGGAGGGAGGTCAGTCGCTTTTAGCAGTCAGTTTTGCTTGCCGTAGGATCATCATCCATGCCGGTGGTTACGTATCATGCATCCTGGTCATATTCTTATGTTCATCCTAGTTGCATCGCATCGTCGTCAAGTGACGACGCAGAGTCGAGTAGACTGTAGTTGTCTCCTTGTACCTACGCACACACACACACAAAAAAAAAAAATTGCACCTATCTCTAGAACGATTGTCGTAACGAGGCGGTTCGTTACAATTATGCTCATCAAGGACTTTGTCATATATAGACTTTCCAACTTCCTCCATAAGCCTGATGTTGTATCCTCTCCTACGATATTAAACATAACCTCATCCGTGAGACATAAACGAATGGTACTAAGAGCTTTCACATCTATATCTTCCCATTCCCATTTTTTCATGGTTGTTGGTTTCTTTGACTTGCCTGCCAATGCTTTTTGTAACCCTTGTTGCACCTGTAAATCCCACATCATGAGCTTCCAAAGCTCAAAGTTGTTTTTACCGTTGAACTTTTCAACTTCAAACTTCGAACTATGCATCTTATCCATTAGCACAAAAAACATCCTAATGCCCAAATAACTACTTATAATAACCAAGGCTTTAAAAAATAATGTGGATTAATAACTTCACAAGGTTTAATAAAAAAACCTTTTACAAAAAAAAAATCATCTTTTAATTAAAAAACACCTTTTAATAAAAATTCCCTTTTACTTTAACTCCTCCAACCTTCTACCTTTTACTTTAATCCCTTTACTCCATAAAACTTTTTTACTTTATTCACCTTAACCCAGGTGACTTAGGTGACTTGTTTACTTATTATGCATATAATATTAAAAAAAAAAAAACTTTTAATCTTTTCAAAAGTCAAAACACCATATGCTAATTTTGAAAGGAGATAATGAATTTTATACTAAAGTGAGTTTTTGCACCTCAGGCTACTACTAGAGTGCCGAGAGAGTGAATTTTTTTTCAAATATTTACGCATTTCTGAGGCCCCTCCGATAATTTGAAGCTCCTCCAACCAGCTCTAACCAGCTCTGATACCACTTGTTAGAATTGCAAAGGTGGAAAAAATAATTCGCAATGATAATTAACAATCACACAGAAAAGAAAATACATGATTTCACTTCACTTGGTTCACCCAAACTTTGGGCTATGTCTACCAAGCATAGGCATCGGTTGTCTTATTATTCAGATCATGGATATTACATCATCTCACTCACACTTAGTCATTTTCCTCCCTCTACGATCTTACATGAATTTATACATTCACAAGAAACTGATTAATAAATGAAATCCCTAATAAAGTGAGAAACAGAGAATACAAAGAAAGAGCAAAGCAAAAATAGTATTCGGTATATTAGGTATATGAAGAAAATATTACATTGAGAAAAGGGAAAATAACTGAGCTAAATAGGCTCAATCAAATCAAGAACATCAAGAAATGATAGTACAACTGGCCAGGACAACTGGTAGTGTACAGTCAGACTATTGAAGCTACATTATATTTAACACTCCCTCTTAAACTCAACAGTTACAAACATCAGCACTGATGATTCCCAAGTGTTGTCTCTAAAAAACAAAAATGGATTTTCCCTGTGGTTTTGTGAAGATATCTACGAGATGATCTCGAGAGCCACAGAATTGAAGTGCAATATCACCATTATTGACTAGCTTGCGGATGAAGTGAAAGTGAGTGTCAATGTATTTTCTTTTCTTGTGAAACACATGATTTTTGGATAGAGAAATTGATGAAGTGTTGTCACAGAAGATAGGAGTTGGATCCTTTTATGTATGTGACCTATATTTCAATATTCTTCTCAGCCACATAGCTTGATAGGAAGCTGAGGTAGCATTGACATACTTTGCTTCTGCAGAAGATATTGACACAATTGGTTGCTTCTTTGATGCCCATGAAATCAGGTTCGTGCTCAGGTGAAAAGCATGTCCTGAGGTGCTTTTCGCATCATCTAGGCTGCCTGCAAAATCAATGTCTATGTAACCACAGAGATGATTATCATCATATTGAGTGTACCATAAGCCAAAATTGAGAGTTCCTCCAACATATCTCAGAATCCGTTTCACCATCTTCCAGTGAGAATCTTTGGGGGATTCCATGAATTTGGAAACAAGGCTGGTTGCATACATAATATCAGGCCTAGTTGCTATAAGATACAACAAACTACCTACTAAAATTTTGTATAGGGTAGGGTCCACTATAGGGCCTTCATATTTCTTGCTTAATTTTGTGCGTAGGGGTATAGGGGTTTCTATTGGATTGCATTCTTCCATGCATAATCTTTTGATGATGTATGTTGCATACTTTTTCTGACAGACAAAAATTCTTTGGTTGATTGATCAACCTTAATCCCCAAAAAATATTTCATTATGCCAAGATTTGTCATCTCAAACTCAAATTGTATGGCATGTTTAAAACTGGTTAACTCAATATTTCCAGTATATATCATGTCATCAACATATAAACATACAATCAAAATTTTACCATGTTGATCTGTTTTGGTGTAAAGAGTTGGCTCATTCTGGCTTCTGTTGAAACCACTTTTGATCAGGTAAGTGTCAATTCTGTTGTACCTAGCTCTTGGAGCTTGCTTTAAGCCATACAAGGATTTCTTCAACCGATATACTTTGGCTATATTCTCTTGGACTTCAAATCCAGGTGGTTGATCAATATAAACTTCTTCTTCTAAGAACCCATTTAGGAAAGATGACTTGACATCCATCTGGTATACTTTCCATTTGTATTGGGATGTTGTGGCCAATAGAGTCCTTACGGTGTCTATTCTTGCTACTGGAGAAAAAGTTTCACCATAATCAGTACCTGGTTGTTGTGAGAATTCTTTGGCAACAAGTCTTGCCTTGTGTTTTTCAATCTACTCTTTTTCATTGAGTTTAGTTTTGTAAACCCACTTGACACCAATACTCTTCTTGTGTTTTGGCAAATCAACAAGATCCCATGTCTTGTTCTTCTCAATGTAGTCAATCTCTTGGTTCATGGCTTGAACCCAATGTGGCTCCTTAGCTACTTCTTTAAAAGATGTAGGTTGACATGACATTAATGCAAAAAGATTATGTTGTTTAATGTCATCCAACTGCTGATGGATTTCTCTCAAACTTCGAGTTCTCTGATTTTGAGGTTCAGAGGATGAGTCTCTGCTTGAAGTTGAGTTATCCTGAGAATTTTCAGGTTGTCCTTGTACCTGCAATCTTGGAAGAGAAGGTTGAGTTATTGGCTATCCTAAATTTTCTTTGTTTTCAGAACTGGGCAACAATGGATTTTGACTCTCCATTTGCTGATTTTCAGATTCGTTCCAGAGTTGATTTTCCAGAAATTTTACATCTCTACTGAGAATTAGTTTCTTTGAGATTGGATTGTAAAGCCTATAAGCTTTATATAGTTCATTGTATCCAGTAAAGATACATTTCTCACTTCTATCATCGAGTTTCTTCCTTAATTCAGAAGGTATGTGAGCGTATGGCATGCATATGAATGTCCTTAGATGCACAAGATTTAGCTTTGTCCCACTCCATGCTTCTTGAGGGACTTTCATCTTTAGATTGGTGGTTGAAGATCTATTCAAGAGATAAGTTGAGCATGCTACTGCTTCAGCCCAAAAAGTATTTGACAAACATTTCTCTTTGAGTAGGCTTCTTTCCATGTTCACTATTGTCTGGTTTTTCCTTTCAGCCACTCCATTCTGTTGTGGAGTACACCTGGCTATAGTTTGCATGATAATACCTTGTGATTTGCAGAAATTTGCAAATTCGTTGGAGTTGTATTCTCCTCCTCCATCTGACTTGAGAGATTTTATATATTTGCCACTCTATTTTTCATCTTTCTCTTTGAATTCTTTGAATTTTGCAAATGTTTCAGACTTGTGTCTGAGAAAATAGATCCATATTTTCTTGCTAAAGTCATCAATAAACATTAGAAAATAAAAGCTACCACCTGTGGACTCTGTTTTCATTGGTCCACATAGGTCAGTGTGAACAAGCTCGAGATGTTGTTTGGCTTGAGTGACGGACTGTGGAAAACTAGTTCTCTTATGTTTTCCAAGTATGCAAGACTCACATGGGGGATTTTTCTCTTTGAATATAGGGATACCTTTGACCATGGAGTGATTCTATTGAATACTTAGACTTTGAAAGGGTAGATGTCCAAATCTTGTATGCCAAACCATTGTTTCGTTGGGGGTGGATGCACTTTGTGCATATGTTTGGATCAGATTTGCAGTTCTGAGGGTCAGGGGAAACATCCTATTCTCAGTCATGTGGATTTTAGAAATCAATTTTTTGCTGGGGGTTTTATCATATATCCTGCAAGATGCTCCCTAAAAAAGTACCTTATAGCCATGTTCAATGAGTTGTCCTACACTTAGTAGATTATGTTTTAGATCTGGAACATGATAGACATTATTTATGTCTTTCTTTACATTTTGTTTAGTAAGAATAGGTACAGTTCGTTTTCCTTGAACTTTGACTAAGGAATCATTTTCAAGTGTAATATCAAATGAAATTGAAGAATCAATGCATGAAAGTAAATCTTTGTTACCTGTCATGTGATTGCTACATCCACTGTCCAACAACTAGAGATCTTTAGGTTGTTCTTCAAACTTGTGACATGAGAGAAACATACCTCCTAAGGTTTCTCCCGTATGATTTGACACATGTGCTATGCGTGAGAGATGACATGCTTGCTTATTCCTGCATTTAGATTCATAGTGCCCATACTTTTTGCAGTAATAGCATTGTATGCTTGATTTGTCATTTGATCTTCTCCCTCTACCTCTTTGAGGTTGGAAACTCTGATTCTAACTTTGTTGTCTGTAACCTTGGAAATTTTAATTCAGGATCTGTTGTATGTGTCCTCCACTAGAGTGAGGGTTATTGGGATTGCTCCCTCTTCCTTGGTGACCTTTTCTTCTCCCTCTACCTCCCCCTCTGTTGAAAGAGAATTGAGTTTTGAAGGCATTGGAGATTGACTCATCTGTGAGATGCAGTCTAGTGTCGTGTGTCAACAGGGAACCAATTAGTTCATCTGTTGAAAAACATGACAGATCCTTGGATTCAAGGATTGTTGTAACAACCATTTCGAATTTCTTTGGTAAACTTTTGAGGACTTTATCAACAATGCGTTGATCAGGGATGGCTTCACCAGTCAACCTGATCTGGTTTACGATTCCCATGACTCTAGTCATAAACAGATCCACATTTTTAGACTCTGTCATTCTTAAAGTCTCGAATTGCATCCTCAAGGTCTGTAGTTTGACTTTTTTGACCCTGTCCTTTCCTTGGTAGGTTGATTTAAGTATGTCTCGAGCCTGTTTTGAAGTAGGAGCGCCTGTAATTTTTTAGAAAATCGAGTCATCCACTGAATTTTGAATCCAGAATTTGGCTTTATTCTCTCTGTTCCTATGTGTTTCCTAAGCATTTCTCTGTGGGTTTGACATGGTGGCAAGGTCTGCTAGATCTGGTTCCACATATACAAGATCCATTGGATCCCAACACTCTTATGCTTGCAAGAAGGATCTCATTCGAAGACACAAAAAATCATAATTATTTCCAAGAAGAATCGGGCCTTGAGTTGGTCCTAAATTGCTAGACATGGCCATCTTTAAAGAATTTACCACAATAGAAAAACAAATCTTAGAAAAATTTCGTGTTTACCTGTTTCCTGCACGTAAACTAATTTCTTGCAGTGACTTCGAAAGTTCGCGATTCGGGATTTTGTGAGTCTCGACTTCGGCCTTTCTCACTTCGGGACTCCTGTATACGAGTCCTCCAATGTCTTGTCTCGCCAACTCTCGGTCGCTGAAATGCCGAAAATCACTTAACAACCATGTATTGGCCCTTAGCCTCCGTCTATGTGACCACGACCAATGGCCACGTGCCTAATCGTTCAATCTCTACCAGATTTTCGCAATTCGTGGAATTGCGATGCAAGCACTTCGTCGGTTCTTTGTTCCTCAATATGCCGAAACCTGAAATATCCTGGTGCCTATCCTTCTCGAACGCCTTTTCGGGATTTCTCAATTTGGGGAATTGCGATGAAAGCACTTCGCCGGTTCTATGTTCCTCAATATGACGAAACCCGAAATATCCTGGTTCCTATCCTTTTCGAATTCCTTTTTGGGATTTCACATTTTGGAACTTCGCGAATCTTGTTGCTCCAATTCCTGACCCTTCAAACTTCCGGTATCCAAAATACCGAATTCTGAAATGCCGAAACTCCATTCCTGCAGGAGATCAACGGTTGTGAGCCTCCCCTGATCTGATGGCTCAGATCTTTTCAAGATTTCATGGGTCAAGAGTCTCAAAATCTTAACCTTTACATTCCCAGTAGCCGAAATGCCAAAATGCTCCTTTCGGGGATTTCACTGAAACCTTGAACACTGCCACATGTCCTCCTTGTGGATGGTCACGATGTTTTTGGGAATTCGTGAGCCAAGACTTCTTGTCTTCCGACTCTTCCTCCTTGATCTCCTTTCACGATTTCAGGAATCAAGAGTTCTTGTCTCATCAATATTGCCTCCTTGATCTCCCAGTACCTAAATTCCCGGTAGATATCGATCTTTGACACCTGTCCTCCAAAATGGACGGCTCACTTTCTTTTCGGGATTTCATGGATTGCGAAGTCGAAGGACTCCACATCCTTTTCTTGAGATGAGGTTTAAACCTCACACACCTCTCTTGGATCCGACAACTTACGGACCTTAGTGCTAGATCTAACGGTTCAGATCTTTCTTCCTTTGCTTTGATCTAGTGGCTCTTAGGCCACTGTGCTCCAGATCCAATGGTCTGGATTCCTTCGGGATTTCACGAATCGGGACTTCGCGAGGCAGTGACTTCATGACCCCTTACTACTCCACGTCCTGAACTCTGAAATGCCAAAATTTCACCCAGCTATTTTGGGATTTCGCGATTCATCTATTCTCCTGTGCGCTTTAGAGGACTAAACCTCGTTCACTTTTCCCGTATCTGACGATTATCAATCCTCTGCACAAAATCTGACGGATGAAAAATCTTTTTCCTTTTTTGTGCTCTCCTTGTCCTTTCTGAACTCGATTTAGCAGGACCGATCTTATGGCTGCGTCTGTCTATCATTTGATCCTTTAGCGTGTTCTCTGCTGCTTCTGCAAAGAGTTTCTCCCGAGGAAGGAAATTCTTGAATCTTTCACGAATTTGAAAGAATTTCACAAATTCTTTGGATGTTTATGCCCTCTGTAATAATCTTCCACTAATTTGAAAGAATTTTCATGAGATCTTTAGATGTTTTTGCCTTCTACAACAATCTTTCACGATTTTGAAAGAATTTCACGAGATCTTTACATGTTTCTGACTTCTGCAACAATCTTTCACGATTTTGAAACAATTTCTTTGAATTCTTCAAATGTTTCTGCCTCCTACAGCTCTGACTCCTCAATCTTTTGAGTGTATTGCGCTCTGCTTCTTCATGTGTGTTTTCTGCGACAATCTTTTGAGCTGATGACAGACTATGGATTTATCTCCAGGATTTGTGAAGAATCTTGTGTCCTATGCTCTCGGACGGACTATGGATTTATCTCGAGGCTTTGTGAAGAATCTCGTGTCCTATGCTCTCGTTCACAGTGTAAGCTCTACGCTATTGAGGATCGGGTTGCTCTCGAGACTGTGTGAAGAGGCTTACTGTTGAAGCTCTGATACCATGATAAAGTGAGAAGCAAAGAATATAGAGAAAGAGCAGAGCAGAAATAGTATTCAGTATATTAGGTATTGAAGAAAAGAGTACGTTGAGAAAAGGGAAAATCGTTGAGCTAAATAGGCTCAAGCAAATCAAGAGCATCAAGAAACGATAGTACAGCTGGCTAGGACAACTGACTGTTGAGGCTACTTTATATTTAACAATCCCTATCCATATTTTAACTTGCTTTATTTGGTTGTAACGAACCCACAATAATAGGATCCAAAACTGTTCTTGGTAATTTGTTGTCACCAAATCCCAACAGATATTAAAAATCTATGGTAATCCTTATTAAGGATATTTACACCCTAACATAGAAGAAGCCTGACGTTAGTTGACATTTTATCTTTGGATCTAAGCTTGGGGATATGGCCGATGTCCCAATAACTATTAGTTTAACACTGGTCCAAAAGTCCTGAACTCAACCTAGTACGTGGACAACCAAGCATAACAGGACAATCATCGGTCCGACTCTATAATGATATTGTCCTTACAGTGTATTATCCTATACAGAAGATAACTACTTTCGCTCGTAAGAAAAATGTAAAGGTCAACAATCTTCATTTGTAACAAAAGGCCATTAATACAATATTCAATTGTAGAGTAGGTTTTTTTCTATGGAGGTAAACTAGTTGCTGGAATTCTATACAGAAAAAAAGACTCGTAAATTATATCAAAACTCATAGTTAAAATCTACAGTACCTTTTGGAAACAACTGTAAGCTTAAAACATCCTTTCTCGAGCTCCAAATTACACAGAGGAGCTCTTTCACACATTCTAGAATGTAAGTATAGACTCTAGGGTATTTTTATAAACGCTTTTACTTCCATAGTTTCTTTGAAAATAAACCTTACCTCGAGATGAGCGGGTGCGTAATAGTCAAATGACTCCTTCACGCAGGTGATGGATTTAACTCTCCATTATTCCAGTAAACAAAGTTTCAAGAACTCACAAAGGAGCTAGAGCCAAACACAGAACTGAACCTCATAGAATATCGAGCGATAGGAGGCAACCAAAACTTTATCTCTATTCTGAAAACTAATGAGACCTCGAGGCCATCGCATTGTACATCCCTCATAGAAACAAATACTCCCTACTATCTCATTGTATGGGAAGCCATGTGAAGGAAAGGAGGTGGCTATCAGTGGTTGTATAGGCCACGTGATTTTCCTAGTCTGACTGAATGAAGAGTGGGCTATGATCAAGCTAGTTGTCAATATCATAATTCTGCTTAACCCTCCCTCCTTTTTTATCAATTTGAATGCTAAGATATTTTCTTCTTGTTTTATCTCATTTAGCATTTTAAACCCTTGTTTGAAGTTTACCCAACTTTGATAAAGGTGCGTCATGAAAACCTTCCAAGGTTATATCGTATACTTAGCGTAAAAACAAGGATTCAATGTCAACATTAGGAACTTTTGATATAGGTAACCTTACTTTTATACGTATGCAAAGTTAGTTGATTGCTCTTCTTGAAGTACCCTTTGTGTATCTAATGTTCTAATATTAAATATTGTGAAACAATTGGATTCTAATATGAGCAAAAAACATTGTCGACTATATATAGTGATATATCTTGACAACCCTGTGGAAGCCTTCAAACTTATAGAAATGTATGGATGAGCGTTCATTTTAATCCTTATGAAGACTTGGATGTGGAGTATGGTTTTATTTAATGATATAGGGAATACAAAATCATGAGTTTAATTATAGTTCATTTTTTTTTAGTGAAGACCATTGGTCTAAAGTAAGATAAACCAAGAGATGAAGAAATTCCATTCATGTTGTTAATTTAGAATAGTACTAAGATTTTCATAACCTGGAAAAAAAAAATTAGAAGTGGAATTAGGGGTATGTTATATATGGTATAAGAGTTGTAGGTTATAACACTTGGGCGTAATGAGTATCACCATAAAAAAATAAACTATTTTATGAAAAAATAACAAGAAAATTGTTCATTGTTACAAAGAGACTATTTCAAAAAATTTGTAACCATGTTCGCATAGAATGCGATCAACAAGAAATAAATGAAATGTTGTAAAGCATAGAAATGAAAAATATCCCAAAGAATAATGGTATGGATGAGGAATTCAGTAAAAATTCAAATAAAATTCAAATAAAACAATTATTCCAATGACACACACACGGTTTAAAACAGAGTGGTGTCTACAGTGAAGAAACAAAAATCGATGGATCACTTAGATGGATAGTTGAAGAACATTAAACCTTCAAATTTTGATGGAGAGTCTGGAACTAGAAAGAAGTGGTTTACTTAACTAAATATTTCATATTTACAATTAATCTAGTAATATGAAAGTCAAAATGATCATCTATAACTTGAAGGGTAAAGCTAGTATATGGTAAGAGGATTTAATGTTAGACAAGGGTTTAAAGGAAAATAAAATGGAATGGACATACTTTAAGAAATATTTTAAGAAACAATATTTGATCGAAAATAATTATGAAAGAAAAAACAAACAATTATGGAAATGTTGAGGTTCTTGCCTTATAAAAGAGATGAAAAGGTAAAGGTTCAGAGATTTATAAGTTTCTTACCTCAGTCACTTAAGGACAAAATAGAGTTTATAATCCAAAGAGGTTGAATGAAGTCCTACTAAAAGAAAGAATATGCTATGAACAGTTCTAGCAATGATCTGAAAACCCAAAGTCATGGAAAAAAAATAAATAGGAGAAACTCAATCAAAGAAAGAAAGGTTTCAATCCATCACCATTTCATATCATGTCCAAAGGATATCATGAAGAAAACGTCTCTAGCAACTCACCACAAGTACAAGGGGGAAACAAGTCATTTAACTTGGGATTTAAGAAAGCAAATCATAACTCCAAAGAACCATTAAAATCTTGGGGATGTGGTGAACCACATTTGTTGAGGAATTATCCATACATAAATTATGCAAATAGAGCTATTCATAACATACAAGAAGATTCAATAGTTGGAGACAGTAAAAAAGGTATTCATAGAATTAATGTAGCTTTAGATGGCACACAAACATATCATCAATCTACCATTGTGGAAATTGAAGGTAAAATTCATAACATAAAAGTTTCTATTTTAATAGACCGAGGAGCAAGTTTAAGTTATGTTACTCCATCACTCGTAGCGTTTTGCAAACTAGAAAATTCTAAACCTTGAATGGTACAATTAGAGACAAGTACAAAAATAAAATAATTGAGTTTATCTCTACAGTAAGTTGGAAATAAATTGTCATAATACAAAGGAAAAGTTAAATGTATTACCTTTAGGGTTATACAACATCCTGATAGGAATGGACTTGTTAGAGAAGAATAAGTTTGTATTAAATTGTTATGATTTTTTTTTTACTTATAAATATGAAAGTGGAATGTCAAGAGCACTAGATCATTTTTCCGGAGGGATTTTTTTTTTTTTTTAATCTTAAACAATGAATTTTGTTACAGGTTTTCTTGGATTGAAAAAAGTATAGGCGAGGTTTTTAAGGATGGAATAGATTCATTGGTTTCCATGGAAGAAATCTCGTTGTTTAGATTTTGGTGGGATCTACATAGAATGGTGAAGAGTTTGCTCCTTGGTTTCTTCTAGGAGGTTTTCCTTTTTATCTAGGCTTTTCGGGATCTTCCTTTTTTAACGATGAACTTTCTAGGCTTCTCCACTGATTTGGTTTGATGTCTCTCATGGGTTCTGTGATACCCTATCTTTTCCCTCAGATTATTGGACTGTCGTTTTATGGATTAGTTATTGTTTCTCGTTGTTATCAGAGAAGAGTGATTTGACTCGCAGCAGTGGTGGAGCCCCTTATTTTGTCTTGAGTGCACTCCATCATGGAGCGTGAGGTCAGTGCATTGCTTACCACGGATGACGAGGAGCAATGGGAAAGGAATGGATTCTTTGAAGCGATAGATTATTTAAGTGTCTTAAACAAGAACACTGGTCATTCTTTAAATGACCTTAATGACACCCACAGTCGAGACAGATTAACATTGAATGCTATCAACTCTCTCCATTACTCTTTGTCAACTCAATAGTACCCACCTCATTCGCGCACTAATCTAGATAGAAGCCTCCCTCCTTATCCAAAGAACTTCCAAAGTTGTTTCAGAGTAGAGGATGCTAAGGTTATGAGAGGTTATCCATTTTTTAAAACCCTTGAGACTCCCATGACTATACCTGTCGATAGCTCTAGAGAGGTGAAGCATTTAGCTAAAGTTTGGAAACCTAAGAGACTTAGGAAAAGGCTAGTCATGGGGGCTGATGTAGGGTTAGAAGAATCCTGCAACCTAGCACTTTGCGATGTTGTTGCTAGGATGGCCTACCGCAGATACATATTGAAGAGTGGGTTCAAAAGACATGGCTACCCTTTCTAGGATACTCTCCAGTCTTCCTTTCCTTATCACGGGGATGGTTCAGCTTTGTTTTCTGAAGTCCAGAAGACACTAAACGTGTTCTAGAGGTATTTTGGCAAATGGATGCTGGAATCTTAATGATTAAAAGATGGAGATTTAGTTTTAATCAAAATACAGAGTATTTTAGTTTCTCACATCTATGGGTGCTTCTTCCAAAATTGTCATTTCAATTGTGGAATCTTAATGCACTGAAAGAAATTGGAGATTGCTTGGGTCGTTTCATTTGGGTAGATAAGGAAATGTTGTATTCTTCTCATAAAAGGATGGTGAAATTTTTAGTAGAGATAGATACCCATGCGGGTTTATCTGAAGTGTTATAAATAGAATGGAGAGACTTCATGCTCATGCAGAGGCTGGACTATTTAGTTCTTCCATTCAAATGCTCCGAATGCAGACGGATAGGGCACTTGAGATCTAGTTGCACTTTTTCATAGGGTTTAAGAGAGGATAAAAGAACATCTGATGAAGATTTTGATGATAAAGTTTTGAAATTAGTGGATGAGGGTGGGGAAACAGATATGTCGATACCGAGTTAGGAGGACTGTATTGAGGGAAAGGACACATCCTTTGTTGGTAAGTTAAAATTCCATTTTCCGAGTATTTTTAAATCATTATCTTTGTGGGAGAGATATTTTTTAAGCAAGAATCCAGGCTTTGTTTTTCATTTGGGGAAGATTTTGTTAGAAATAAACCGTCTGTGTTAGTAGTTCCTATGTTGAACGAAGTCAGTGAAAAACCCCTTTCAGAGTGTCTTACTGATGTATCACATCCCTCTAGTTTACCTTTTCCTTTGGGTCAAATCGAGGTGTTGATTTCTTCTCCATTTGTGAGAGAGAATGCCAACCTACCTCACCTTTCTGCTCATGGTAATGATTATCATCTGCTCTCAGACTATAGTGAATCACCTCCCAGTGATTCAGTTTTGGATAGGACTCTGTCTGATTTGATTTCCCCCATAGTTAAGTCTACGACTCCCATCCCTTTAGTGACTTTTAGGGGAAATATTCCTTTGAATTGTTCGGCAGAGACAGTTTTAGGGGATTATAATTTCTCATCTACTTCTCCTTCCTATTCTGAACCTGCATGGTCTTGTGGATTGGGTTATGATATTTCCCCTCTTAAAATGATAAGTGGTCGGCATTTGGCAGGAGCCGATATTAACGCTTCTGAAACTCCTGCTTCTTCTACTCAACAAAGGGTGCTTAGAGGCATTAAATCCCAAGCGAGGGTTAAACCAGGATACTTCTCTCCTCAAATATTTGAGGGGTTGGAGGGCCCCTTAAATTGGCCTCCTTTAGTATATTATTGAGTAAAACTTCTTCGAATGTTATTTTTCTTCAAGAGACGTTGGTATCAGTCAATAAAGCCAGATATTTCATGAACACTCTCATACCTAATTGGTGTGGTCAGTGTAGTTGGTACTTCTGGAGGACTTTTGGTATCTTGGGATCCATCATTTTTTGACTTGGTGCCTTAATTATGTATTGGTGGCATATTTTTGTCAGGTTTTTCAAAAGTGGACAAGAGGAAGCTTTATTTTCTTAATATGTATGCACCCTGTCAGGACCGTAGAATTTTCTGGGAAGCATTAGAGAATGTTGGTCTTGTAAACATCAATGATTTAATTCTAGTAGGTGATTTAAACTTAAATACTTCCTCTCATGAGTTACGGGGTTTATCAACTCACTTGGACTCTTTATTTGGCTTCTTCAAAACTATGTTTCAGAAGAATGGTCTTGTGGATGTAGCTCCACCAAAAGAAGTGGTGACTTGGTGAAATGGAATATCTGGATTTGAGTGTGTATCCAAGAGACTTGATCATTCTTTAGTTGTTGAATCTCTCATATCAACAATGCAGAAGTTTCCAACTTGTGTTGAGTATCCCTTTTTGTCTCATCATGCTCCTATTTTGATGGAATTCAGATCATGTTTTTCATCAGTCGCTTATACTTTCAAATTAAACCTAGAATGGTTAAAGGATCATACTTTCAATAATGTTTTCAGGCTGGTATGGAATGACCCCCGACATTTATCTATAAATAGTGCTCAAAAGAGATTGGTCAATAAGCTATCAATGTTGAAATTAAGAATTTAGGATTGGGCCAAAGAGAAAATAATTAAGGGTCGGGAAGACCTGTCAAAAATTGAATAAGCTATTGAATTAGTCTACACCAATATAAATTGTGGTATTACTACTATCGAGGATTCTTTAAAATTGTCAAAGCTAGAATATGAAAGAAATCGAATCCTTTTGGAAGAAGAGGAGAGTTGGCGACAAAAATTTCGGGCGATATGGATTAAGAGTGGAGATAGAAATAAGAAGTTTTTCCATCTATGTGCTAGCCATAGAATGAATTAGAAGTTTATCTGGGAAATCAATGATGAGAAAGGAAAGGCTCATTATGGTCAACAAGCTATAAAAGTGGAAGGAATTAGACATTTCAACACTTTTTACAATGACATTGATCAGTCTTTCATGGAGGAACGATTGAATTTAGTAAGACTTTATCCTACCTTTGTAACTTCTCTGGAGGTTCAAGAATTAGAAAAAAGAGTAAAAAATGATGAATTTTTAGAAGTTATTAAAGGTTTTGGCAGGGACAAAAGTCCTGGACCGGACGGTTGGACTGTCGAATTCTACCATTACTTTTTTGAGATGGTTGGTCAGGACTTGGTGGATATTGTCGAAGAAACAAGATTGAAAGGGGAGATCATTCCTGTGATCAACTCTACTTTTGTGGCCTTGATTCCAAAAGTTAATAAACCCACAGTATTCATTGATTTCTGACCAATCTCCCTTTTTAACCTCTGTTACAAAATCATTTCAAAAATCACTGCTAAAAGAATTTGACCTATTCTATCTAGAGTACTATAAGAAGAAGAACTTGGTTTTCTCAAGGGTTGTCAATTTTTTGATGCAATAGGAACAACTCAGGAATGTCTTCGTAGCATAAGAACAAAGAAATTGAAATCACTGATCCTTAAAATTGATTTTAGAAACGCTTACGACTATACTAGCTGGGACTTTTTAAGGTTGGTTCTGCATCAATGTGGTTTTGTCATAAAGACTACATATTGGATTATGGCCTATGTAATCTCCACTACTTATGCTACACTAATAAATGAAGAGGCAACAACTTTCTTTAAAAGAAGCAAGGGGTTGAGACAAGGATGTCTGCTATCTCCGTTATTATTTATTTTAGTAATGAAGGGACTTAGTCTAGCATTAAAGAAAGAAAAATATGAGGGTCATATAACAGGGACTAAAGTATCTAGTATGATTAGGATCCTCCATTTATTGTTTTTAGACGATATTCTTATTACGTGAGAGGCATATTTAGTCAACTGGGAAAAAATTCAAAGTATACTACAAGTGTTTTGTCGGGCATCCGGTTTTATCATTAATAAACAAAAGTCCACTATTCTCCATGCTCGTGTTGACTCGGTTTCTCTTCAAAGTATTGTAGATGCTCTCGGTTTTTCTGTCCAAGACCTTAACCGTGGTTTTAAATATTTGGGTTATCTGCTGAAACCAAGAGGCTATAATACCATGGATTGGCAGTGGTTAGTTCACAAGTTTGAGGAGAGGATCAACTATTGGTGTAATAAGTGGATAACTTTGGGAGGTCACCTAATTCTTATAAAAGTTTTTCTTGAGAGTTTTTCAGTCTATTGGCTAACTGTTGCTCATATTTCTATAACAGTGCTAACTAAGTTACGTAGAATTAGTTTGGATTATCTGTGGGAGGGAAATAAATAAATAAAGTTCTTTCATCTTTGTAATTGGAAATTCTTAGCAAAACGCAAGAATCGAGGAGGATGGGTATTACGTAACATCTTTATCATTTACAGAGCACTGGCTACTAGCACACTTTGGCGAGCATTATTGAAGCCTGGAATATGGCAAAGGGTTATCAAAGAGAAATATCTTCCTCATGTTCCAGTAAGCACTTGGTTGATATCAACTGTGAACTTTACTTCCATTGTTTCACAATCTTGGAAAAATATTCTCAATACCTTGCCAATTATTCTGCACAGGATAGCATGGAATCTCGACGTTGGAACATCAATCATTATTGGCAGAGACTATATTAGTTGTTTGACTAAATATTCTTTTCTCTTGGATGACTTGATTCGGGAATTAAATAGAAAACATATCTACTTTATTTTTCCAGCGAGTCAACCTTCTTCAGAAAGTTTGTTGGGGAAGAATTGGGTCACGAGCAACGATCTGGGACTAGAAGGGGACCTGGGTAATAAGTGGGAAAGTTACAGGTTTCAACTAATGCATGTTGGCATAGTCCTTAAGGAGCATCCTGATGAACTTAAGTGTATAGGAGATGACAACACTCGTATTATTTCTGTTAAAAATGTTTATAATACTCTATCAAATAAATTATGGTCGAGGAAGATAAGAGGTTGGAGAATTCAGTTATGGAAATGGAGCTGCCCATTAAAGATCAAACCCTTCTTATGGCTATTAATGGAGAATAAGGTTCTTACATGGGAAAACCTTCAGAGGTGGGGTTGGTGTGGTCCGGTCATATGTTGTCTATGTGAAGAAATGAGGAGTCGAGCTATCACGTTTTTGTGAGTTTCCCATTCACAATTTCTATTTGGGAAGAAGTTAAGAAAAGTTTTAACTTAAAAAAGGGATGAAACGGTGTTTATGTTAGTGAGTGTTTACATAATTGGTCTTATCAAAATAAACCAATCATAGAGGTTGCAACACTCATTTGCTGGTTTATATGGAAGGACATAAATAAAAAACTCTTTGAAGATATTTTACCCTCGGCAAAAAGAATACTTTTTCTTGCAACGGGTTTTGTAGCTGCGAAACAAAGTATATCATCGGTCTCTTCAAAAATATCTCAACCAATTAATTAACATGAAGATAAGGATCTAGCATGGTTCGATGGAGCCTCACAACTTAATAGAAATTAGTGTGGAGCAGGAGGAGTTATCAAATTAAACAATATAGAGGAATTTCGTTGGACTCTAAATTGTATTTCAGGTACTAATTCGAAGGAAGAGCTTATGGGAGGATGGGCAACCATCACTTTAGAAAAAAGCCTCGATATTCAGGATCTACATTTGATGGGGGACTCTTTGATTGTCATTAATTGGCTGAAAGGTAAAGGTATTCTACAGGTGGTCAATCTGGAGAGATGGAAAAACAAAATCATTGACTTATTGCCTTTTTTCAAGTCAATTACTTTCGCTCATATTTATCGAGAAAACAACAATGTGGTTGATGGTTTGTCAAAAAAATTTCTAAACTCACCAGTGGGTCATATCACCTACAACAAATGGTCTAATGGATTGGAGGGTCCTAGTTTTATCCTGAAGCTATAATCTTGGAACCTTTGTTTATTCTTTGATAATGGTTTTGTAATATTCTATTGACTTGACAACTGGCTTGTAGCTGGAACAAAAATTTTCCCATGGGTATTAGTTGAGATTTTATAGTCTTGTTATGTTATTGTGGGCTCAATACCCATGTGGGATATATGCATAGTTATTTTTTGATGGGCATTGGTCTCATGTTGAGACTGTAACAACCCTCCTAGCTAAGGACATCTACTTAGTCAACCGGTGCAATTTTTTTTTTTTTTTTTTTTAATAAGGTGTGTGTGCACGTGTAGGAACAACCCCCTCAACTCTTCGTCAACACTCGAACCAACAAGACGCGAGTAAGACAAACATAATCAAGACGACCCGACATGAACCGACTACGCACTACAATACCACCAAGTATAGCCACAACAGGGACACTCATGACCTCTACGGGAGACGCAAGTTAGGAGAACTCAATAACGACCCACTCCTATTGAGACCCAAGACAACAATTAGGATCAAAGCTCTAGTAGTTATTATTAATCTACGGAGGCCTTAATCTTAATGCTTCAATTTGACAAAAAAAAACCTAGCTATCTTAGACATCA
>SNQJ01S0008055.1:81998-126394 GCA_010110895.2 Picea sitchensis
AAGAAGGATAATAAATTATCACCAAAGTACTATGGCCCTTATAAGGTATTGCAAAAGATTGGTACTATGGCATACAAATTGGAGTTGCCTGCATCTTCACGAGTACACCCAATTTTCCATGTTTCATGCTTAAAGAAGGTTATTGGCGACAAGATCCCAGTTCAAACTATATTTCCACAACTTGACGAGGAAGGAAAAATCATATTGGAGCCTGAAGCGATCACTGACACAAGAATTTGCCAACTGAGGAATAGATTCATTTCAGAGTATCTCATTAGATGGAGGAAACTACCGGCTGAAGATTCCACTTGGGAAGATGAGTCTTTCATACAGAAGCATCCAGAGTTACTCAAGCGTTGTGGACAACACTTGTCTCAAGGGGAGGGGCATGTTAAGCCCTAATATTGGCTCATTAACCCTTAATTGGGGCATATTAGATTAGTAATGTTATTTTATTTATGTCAGCTTTATGCCATTAGTTTTAATTATACCTCTTAGTCTCCTATATATACCAAGGAGACATTTTCATTTTGAGTCATCTTGTACTTGAACATTTAAGTGGGGTAAAAGGAGGTTGCCCCCTCGAAGAGGCTTATTATCTGAATTTTTTTTTTTTTCAAGGCGTTGAGTACTTTTCCTGAGGTTTTTCTATGCTATATTGATGTTTGGCTCTTAACAAGTTTACAATAGACTTGAAACCTGGAATTGAACCAATAGTGAGAACGCCATATTGGATGTGAATTCCTAAATTGCGGGACTTGAAAATGCAATTGAAGGAATTGTTGGACTTGGGACTTATATGTTTAATTATGTCTCTTTGGGGTGCGCCAATTATTTTCTTGAGAAAGAAGGATGGATCATGGAATCTTTGTATTGACTAATGTCAATTGAACAAATATACGATGAAGAACCAGTATTTTTAACCAAGGATTGATGATTTGTTTGATCAGATGAAGGGAGCGGGGGTGTTTTCTAAGATTGAATTGAGATTGGCATATCATCAATTAAGGATTAAGGAGGAATATATCCCTAACACCACATTTAATATGAGATTCATACATTATGAGTTTATAGTTTTACAATTCGGTTTGATGAACTCCCCAAGGGTACTCATGATTTTGATGAATGGGGTGTTTTATGAATACTTGGACAAATTTTTTCAAGTATTTATTGATGACATATTGATTTATTCTCAGAGAAAAGAAGAGCACGACGAACGCCTGAGATCGGTTCTACAATGTCTAAGAGAAAACAAATTGTACAGGAAGTTATCGAAATGTTATTTTTGCTAATCAAAGATTCATTACTTGGGACATATCATATTGGGATAAGGTATCGTTGTGGATCCAATGAAAGTATATTCTATAATTGAACGGTTAGTTCCAAAAAATGTAAAATAAGTACTTAGCTTTACGGGTTTAGTAGGATATTACCGATGATTCGTTGAAGGTTTTTCGAAGATAGAACATCCAATCATGGAGTTGCAGAAGAAAAACAAGAAGTTCGTATGGACTGAGAAATGCAATGAAGAATTTAAAAAGATCAAAGAGTTGTTAACAACAACGGATATAATGAAGGTCCTCTACATGAAAAACAAACTCTTGGTATGCACAAATGCATCCAAGGAAGGCTTAGGTGGAGTTTTGATGCAAGACGGTCAAGTGGTCCCTTACATTTCAAGGAAATTGAGAAAGCATGATGAAAACTATGCAACACAGGACTTGGAGTTATTATAAATTGTATATTCCCTCAGAGTATGGAGACATTATGTTATTGGAAAACAATTTTAATTAAAGACATATCACTGTGGATTGCATCATATATTTATGTAGAGATACTTGAATGCACGACAGAGGCATTGGTCATAATTACTTAGATAATATGACTTTGAGATTTTGTATATTAAAGGAAGAATGAATAGAGTGGCATATGCATTGAGTCGGAGACCATGCATATTCTCGGTAATACCTCTTAAGAAAAATATGTGAGAAATGATTCTAGCTCTACATATTGACGATGATTGGTACAAGGAAGTTAAGGATAATATAGGAGAAGATACCATGATGGTACCAAAGTTTGAAGGTTATTATATGGACAATGACAAATTGTTGAGATATAACGACATAATCTACATACTTCCTAATGATGAATTAAGAAGTTTGATTTTAAACGAATCTCATCGAGCATTTTGCATGGCTCATTCGACAGTCATGAAGATGAAGGTAGGACTTAAGCCTTTATTATACATGAAGAGAATGAATATGGACATAGTTAGTTATGCGGTGAGATGTCTAAAATGTCAGTAAGTGAAGGTTGAACATAGACATCCATTAGGATTGCTACAGCCACAAGTTATTCCTGAATCAAAATGGGAGGTCATTTCGATGGATTTTATTGTTGGATTACCACTAAAAGTAAGGAGAAATGGTTCGATTTTTGTGGTAGTTGACACTAGGGAAAAGAGTGCACACTTTATTCCAGTGCGTATGATGTATTAGGCACCAGATATAGCCAAATTTCTTGTTATCAAGATTGTTACATGGAGTACCAAGAAATATTATATATGATCGAGGATGGGTGTTTACATGATTATTTTGGACCAGTTTCGAATAATCATTTGGAACACAACTAAATTTTATTACAACCTATCACCCTCACACAAACGAAAAAGTAGAGAGAACAATCCAAAATTTGGAGGATATATTGCATATTTATGTAACGTATCAGCAAAAATATAGGGAACAATTCTTTCCATTGGTAGAGTTTTCATACAAAGTAATGTACCCCAAATTTCACAAATAAAAAAAAAATTATTGGGGAAAACTAAAGTCCATTATGTACAACAACTCTTCGTGACACAAGAATAAATATATCTTAATCTAGTAATTACATATCTCTAAAGTGTATCATTATCATTAATCATTATAAAATGATTGAAAGAGATCTTAAGATCAACACATCGTTTGTTGATAAGATTCATCGTAGCGTCGTTATTAGAACTAAAATTGTAATAATGATGTGTTAGTGGCTAGGCCTGTCAAGATTCATAGGCTAGGCATAATTTGCGTGACCCTTTTATTTAATTATTAAACTATGTTTCTAAAACATGTAAGGATACATTTTATAAAACTCAAAAATTAAACAGTAGATACACTTTATATAACTCAAGACTTAAGCACTATCATACATGGGATTGAACTGAGGGTTCCTAACCCACTAATTCCATAGCCTACGTGCTAGGGGATTATAATGTTCCATAGTGATATACCATGTTAAACAAAAACTTACGATAAGAACCATAATATAGTCGTGACCCTGTTGGTATACCACTGAATTCACATAACACATATAATCATGGACTTTATGGAATTCGTAAAGAATTAAGGTTGGTAGTTACTTGGACGGTCCGAACCTAGTCTATGGAATTTAAGTTGGGTCGTATCCATTAATGTTGTCATAGAACCATTAATCTCCAGGCCTCACATTTGCATGAAATATCAACTACGGGCTTGCCACTTAGGGTGGATTCACATGGCGTAGTGAGGGTGGCATAACTTCCATTATCCACTATCGTTAGGCATGAGGTGCCATTACCCTTCACAAGTATTCCTAGAATTTTGTTACTCTATATTTTTATCGTGCGATGGTAGTGTTATGAGACTCTGTGGTAGCATGCTAGCAATGGGGCATTTTTTCGGTATTTCCATAGGTGTGCTAGCCATTGTTTCAATTTTTTCTCTTGGATATGTGTAGAATGGTAGAAAAGGTCATGTAGCTAGTTTCTCCATAGGCGTAGTAGTCATTGTTTTCAATTTTTTCTCTTAGCTTGTGCATGGTAATTCCACTTCCTCTTTGTATCTTATTCTACATTCTCATCATTTTTATGGAATGGTGTTATTTATGTTTGAAGGAAAATGTTCTCTACAATAATATGATTAGCCCAATAGTTTCTTGTATAACACATTATTTGTATTTCAGAAGCTCTTTTCACCATGCCTTTCTTTATATTAATGCTTTTTCTATGCAATGTACTACTGTGTTGACGTATGCGCTATACAATGTGTTCTTTAAGCTATGTTTCCTATACTGTATATCCAACATTGAAGGGTTCTCTGTATAGTGCATTCCTTATGTCTCGTTTTCCATTATAATGAAATATGTGTTGAAGGGTTCTTTGTACATGGGTTATTTCTTGATTTATTTACTATCACATAATCCATGCTTGAGTTCGTAGGGTAAAAATCCATTATGCGCTTCACTTCAATGCTCTTCTGCATTAGATGATTTCTCTTGGGGTAAGTTTATCATCTGGTTCAAGTTGTTGTGATTTTATTTTTAATGGCTATCGATCTTTGAAAACCATCACCCTTTGGGTTTGTCCCTCATTTTCCCATGGTTGAAAAACCTAGTAATAATTGTCAATTCCTAAACATACTAAACAATGTCCTTCCTCCCACATATTTTGTATGTATTCTTGTGCCTAGGTCTTTCCATTCCTTTCCCTTCTTGGGGAAATTTGGAGCTTTACAAATCCATGATTTTTAGGGGATTCTAGTGGTTCAATGAAACTTCTTCCACTTGTAAAAATCATCTCTGAGGTAACTCAAAAATATTTCCCACTCATGGAGTCATGGACATATATTTTTAACCAGGTTGTTCCATTTGTATTCCAACATTTAATTTATTAAAAGTTTGTCTCATACACATGTCCAATAAAAGAGGATAATTGAGAAAGTAAAATATTTACCAAACAATTATCAAATAACTAATTACATAATAAAAATTTCCAAATTCATATTTTCCATAAATGGAAAATTATTTCCAATTCCAAATTTTCCAAAATCAGAAATTTATTTCTAAATTAAACTTAGAATTTGTTTTTCTAAAATTTGAGGATATTACATCCTCTCCCCCATAAGTAAGACACTGTCCTCAGTGTTCATTTATCTCTCGTAATAGGATTGGATAATATTTCAACATATCTTGTTCCAATTCCCAAGTGGCCTCCTCAGGACTAAAGTGCCTCAATTGCAATTTTACCTGGGTGATGGATTTGTTCCAAAGTACTATTTCTTTCCTGTCCAGAATGTGCAGAGGTTCCACTTGGAGCTCTCCTTCGGGTTCCACCTACACCATTTTCCAATGAATGATGTGAGTCGGATCATGAATATATCTTTTTAGTAATGAAACATGAAAAACATTATGAACTTTTAAATTTGCAAGAAGTGCTAGTTGATAAGACACGGGTTTGATTCCAGTTAAAATATTGAAGGGCCCACAAAACCTTGGCACCAACTTGGAACAATTTCCTATCTTTAGTGAGATCCTTCTCGCTTTGACTTTTAGATATACATGTTCCCCAATTTTAAATTATTGATGTCTTCTTTTTAGATCTTCATATCTTTTCTATCGGTCTTAGGCCTCTTTTAAGTTTTGTTGTACCCTTTTTATCATTCTCTCCATTTCTTGGAGCATTTTTGGCCCCACCATAATCCTTTCAACTGGATTATCCCAAATAATTGGGGTTGTGCATTTCCTATCATATAATACATCGAAGGGACTTGATGCAAGATCATCTCAAGTGAGCCAGTGCGGAGACAATGGATAGCTGGAAAAGTGCCCAGCACAAATTTTGAAATATCTTGAACCATTAATGAAACATAAAGTGGAGGCGCACTTGTAAAATGTAAACAGACCTTGAGCGATTTTCTCTCATCCTTAGTAGATAGAAGGCATTTATGGTAGTTAATGCAAGTAGGTAGAATTGAATGTGTAGATTTGATAGTTTTAGAGCGCAAGAGGGAAATGGGATATAGACACCCTCATTGTGTATTGTATGATTATTCTGGAGAGCATAGAAGAGACGCAGAGAGAGCTGTGTAGTAGACCCCATGTACAAAAGTTTTGAATTAATACAAGAAAGATGTGATTCAGAATCATGGTGTTCATATATTCTCTGTGTATGCATCTTTGAATGTTATGCTCAAGAATTTTTTACTCTTTCTATCATGCAATGGATTTTATGCTATGTATGAATGATTTCTTGTTGAATGTTTGAAATCTGAGAGGAAAGGGAAAAGGAATGAGTTTCAATTGTTTCTCTATCTGAGAAAGAGTTCCTGCAAGGAGTGCAGTTGAATTGTCTGTAAGGAGTGCGTCGAAAAGGTGTTCAGAGGTTTATCTCTGAAAGCTCAGGAGAGATAGATTTGGTTCTCATTCACACCAAAGGTGCAGTTTGGCACAGGAGTTGTGCAAGGAGTGCGTAGGCCAAGTAAAGTCTCAGAGTTTCGAAGATGAGTGAAACATTGAGAGACTGTTGTTGCAGGTGTGCGTAGCGTTGAATGGATTAAACACTTGGAAGTGTTTGAAGGTCACCGCAAGGAGTGCGAGCAGGGGTTTTTCTAAAAGACTCAAAGTTGGGGAAAGCGTAGAAGGATTCAGACCTTCGAAGGAATCAAAGGAAGGTAGAATCGAAGTGCCTTGAAAGTTGTAAGAAGGCATAGCGACGTCGGACCATAGGAGGACGAGTTCTCAGAGGAAAATAACAGACAGTCGGAATTCTCTGAAGAGAATTCGTGAAGTCCTATGAGCCGTCAGATCTCACAAAGGAGAAAGGGAGTTACCGCAAGTATCCCTAAAGGTTCTAATCTCAGGAGGAGTAGGACCATAGATCCAGGCCACAAGGGTCATTGGATTTACACGTGGATTTATATATCGGGGTTTCATAGGTTGAAGTCCCGTAAAATTTGCAATGGGAATCACGAAATCATGAAATGTGAAGTCCCAAAAACTAAAAGGATGGTGTGGGCCATAGAGGAGTCAGCGAGTAAATTCAGTTGACCGTTTCGGGGTTTCGTGGGGTGAAGTTCTGAAACCTTTTCCCTAGGATTCATGATATCACAAAGTCTGAAGTCCCAATGGAGTAAAGGGGCATTGAAAGGTCAACCTCACGGACGCATCGGTATTTTGGATAATCAGGTTTTGGGAATCACGGGAACAAGTTGCTTGAGTAACAGATTCGTGAAAGTGCGGAGTGCGATCTCCCGAAGTACAAGGGGGGGAATATTCTTGAAGTTGATTTTGGGTGCATATTTCTCGAAAGGGAAATAGAAGAGCCATTTACAAAAGCTCTTCAGGCCAGTGTAAGGGGAAAGAACCTGTTGTCGTGGACCTTCTGACCCGAGGGTTGAGGAAGGGGCATGGGTCATCATTTTTGGTATCAGAGCTCAAAAAGGTTCTTTGCTTTCTGTAGCAGAGAAGAATAAATTTCACCATGCTTCCAAGGAGAAGGGACAGGAAAACACCTGATCAATCAGAGGATAGGGAAATGCCAAGAAGAAGAGGTAGGCATATGACTGATCCAGCCATGGAAAAAGAAATGTGTGATCTACGCGCTAGAATCAAAGACATGGAGACAACACAAAGACACAGAGTCAATGTTGGGGATCTTAGTGATTCCGAAAGTGAAATTGAAGTTGAACATAAAGAATAAGTTGCAGTTGAGGATGCAACAAACGAACGTTTGATTAGAGCTATTGCAAGAATGGGTGCAAGAATGAAAATGGACATTCCAGTTTATGAGGGAAATCTGGATGCAGAGGAGCTTCTAGACTGGATTAGGGCTCTGGAAACATACTTTGAATATGAAGATGTCGAAGAGGACAAGAAAGTCAAGCATTCTTTCACAAGATTGAAGTGACATGCAACATTGTGGTGGGATGATCTACAAGTTGACAGACACTGCAAAGGCAAGCAGAAGATCAAGAGCTAGGATAGAATGATCGTGAAGATGAAGGCAAAATTCATCCCTAGAGATTACCAGATTACTCTGTTCAGCAGGATGCAGAACCTGAGACAGAAGCTCATGACAGTGAAAGAATACACTGAAGAATTCTATAAGCTGAACATCAGGGTAGCTCATTGGGAAAGCGATGATGAAAAAGTTGCTAGATACATGAATGGCCTGAGATACGACATCCAGGATGAGATGAGCATGGTAACCATCCGAATGGTGGAAGATGCTTATCAGATGGCTCTAAAAGCTAAAGAGAAGTTGAGTCGAAGGCAGGGTCAAAGAGGCCGAGGTAGAAGTCAGCCCAGAGGAAAATCAGTTTCCTAGGGTAAATATTAGAAGCCCAAGGAGGACTGGAAGAAACCTCAGACTCGAACTGAGAGAGGTGGAACCTCATAGCAAGGGAAATATGCTAAACAGAGAGGGCAGGATACTGAACAGAGAGGAGATTATGCTGACAATAATACTTTTCCTCGTACTAGAGGTAGAGGAAGAGGAAGAGGTGGAGTAATAACCTGCTTCACATGTGGAAAGAATGGGAACAAGTCTTACAAGTGTCCAGACAAAAAGATATAATGAGGAGAAACTCACATCGTAGAAGCACATAATCGATATGTTGAGGCAAAAGACGTTGAAGGCAGAAGAACATTGATGATGCGAAAAGTTCTTTTGACACCAGAGAAGGAGGTGGAGAGTTCAGTCCAAAGAACCAGACTTTCCCAGACTGCTTGCAAAACCAAGGGCAGGGTATGCAATGTCATTGTGGACAGTGGTAGCACAGATAATCTCGTTTCTACAGAGATGGTAGAAAATATGGAGCTGGAGATGATTGATCATCCAATCCCATACAGAGTTTCGTGGCTACAAAAAGGACATCAGGAAACTGTCACTAAACAATTCTTAGTTGAATTCAAGATAGGAGGATATAATGATAAGATACTGTGTGATGTTATTCCCATGGATGTTTTTCATCTATTGCTAGGAAGACCATGGAAATATGACAGGAATGTGATTCATGATGGGAGAATGAACACATACACCCTAGAGAAGAATGGGAGAACACACATGTTGCTTCCAATCAAGGATAAGGAGGTGAAATTGGAAGTAAGAAACATTGTACTTCTCATGAGTGGGAAGGAACTTCTTTTAGAGGTTAAGAAGAAAGAGGAACCACAGTTCATTGTTGTCAGAAAACCGAAGATTATTTTCACCAACACAAGAATAGATGATTTACCAGAAGAAGTTCAGGAACTACTGGAAGAGTTTGCTGACATAGTAGTGGACGAACTACCTCGTTCGTTGCCACCAATCATAAGTGTGAGTCATCACATTGATCTCATACCAAGAGCCAGTTTTCCAAACAAAGCCACGTACATATTGACGTTGTAGGAGAATGGAGAGGTCAAAAGACAAGTCCAGGATTTGTTGGATAAAGGATTGGTCAAGGAAAGATTGACTCTGTGTGTTGTTCCAACAGTACTCAGTCCAAAGAAAGATGGAGGCTAGAGGATGTGGACTGACTTGAGGTCGATTAACAAGATAACCATCAGGTATAGATTTCCATTGCCAAGGATGGATGATCTGATGGATTGCTTGAGTGGAGCAAAGTATTTTTCAAATATTGATTTGAAAAGCGGTTATCATCAAATCCGGGTGAGAGAAGGTCATGAATGGAAGACAACATTCAAAATCAATGAAGGGTTGTATGAATGGTTGGTTATTCCATTTGTCTTAACAAATGCGTTGAGTACCTTCATGAGGTTGATGAACGAAGTCCTGATGGAGTTCATTAAAAAAAAATTCATTGTGTATTTATATGACATACTGGTTTTTAGTAAAACAGTGGGCGAGCATCTGAAGAATTTGGCTACAGTGATGCAAAGGTTACATCAGGAGAAGTTGTTGATAAACATGAAGAAATCCTCATTCATGAAGACAGAGCTCATTTACTTGGTATTTGTTATTCCTGCGGATGAGTTGAGGATGGATCCAGATAAGGTAGAGGTAATCAAGAATTGGCCATCATCAAAGAATATTTTTGAGGCGAGAAGTTTTCACGGATTGGCTAGTTTCTACTGAAAATTCATCAGGAATTTCAGTGGAATTAGTGCACTGATCATGGATACAGTGAAGAAAAGACACATGTATTTTCACTGGACAAAAGAATCCGAGAAGAGTTTTAATCTGTTGAAGAGGAAGATTACGGAACAACCAATTCTGGTGTTGTCGAATTTCCAAAAGACATTTCAAGTGAAATGCGATGCAAGTGGATTTGCAATAGGGGCATTTTTGAGTCAGGAAGACAGGTCGATAGCATACTTAAGAGAGAAGCTGAATGAAGAAAAAGTGAAATACTCCACATATGATAAGGAGTTTTATGTTATTATACAAGCATTGAGGAAATGGAGACATTACTTGATCCCGAAGGAGTTTTTCTTATACAGTGACAGTCATGCACTGCAATTTGTGACTCAACAAGAGAAGTTGAATCAGAGACATGTTAAATGGGTTGAGTATATGAAGAATTTCACTTTTGTGATAAAATATATTTCTAGTACTGCTAACAAAGTTGTTGATGCTTTGAGTAGGAAGTGTTTACTATTGCAGGAGTTCAAAGTCAAAACGTTGGGCTTTGATGACCTCAGGGACATGTACAAAGATGACCCAGATTTTAAAGAGGCATATGAAGCAACTGAGAATCCAATTCTCAGAGACATAATCCAATGGATAGAATACATAATCTAGGAAGGATTACTGTTTAAAGGTAATCAAATGTGTATTACGAAATGCTCCATGAGGGAGAATTTGATGAAGGAGAAACACATTGGGGGATTGGCAGGGAAATTTGGTCACGAAAAGACGTTTGCAAAGTTGAATGAGTCATATTTTTGGCCGGGAATGCGAGTAGACGTCAAGAGATTCGTGGAAAGATGTAGAATTTGTCAGCATTCGAAGGGGAGGAAACAAAATGCAGTGTTTTAATAACCATTGCCCATACCTAAAAGGCCATGGGATGAAATTAGCATGGATTTCATATTAGGGTTTCCAAGAATACAAAGAGGCTTTGGCTCAATCTTTGTGGTGGTGGATAGGTTTTCCAAGATGGCACACTTCATTCCATGTCAGAAGACCAGTGACGCAAATCACATTGCAAACCTATTTTTCAAAGAAGTCATTCGACTTCATGGCTTACCAAGGAGTACAGTTTAGGATCGAGACACTAAGTTCATAGGACACTTCTGGAGGACCTTATGGAATAAGTTCGGAACTAACTTGTCTTTTAGTTCGTCTTATCATCCTCAGATGGATGGACGAACAAAAGTGGTGAACAGAAGTCTAGGAGACTTATTGAGAAGCCTGGTAATAGAACACCACAACCAGTGGGACAACATATTACCACAGGCATAATTTGCTTATAACGACTCAGTTAACAAAAGCACAGGGCAGAGTCCATTTCAGATTGTCTATGGCATGCAACCAAGAGGAATTTCTAAATTGAGAGATTCAAAATAGATTGCAACTAGGAGCGCAAGTGTAGAAGATTTTGCAGAGGTGATGAAGGAACTTCACAGCCAAGTGAAGGAGTGGTTATAGAATTCTAGCCAAGAATATAAGCGTAGAGTAGATCAACACAAGAGACAACTTCAGTTTGAGGTTGGTGATTTGATTCTCGTACATTTGAGAAAGGAAAGGTTCCCGAGGGGAACATATAATAAGTTGAATATGAAGACAATCAGACCGTGTAGGGTCTTGAAGAAATTTGGGGCGAACACTTACGAGATTGAATTACCCGATGGGATCAAAATTTCTCCAATATTCAACATCTCATATTTGTACCCATATAAATTTGAGGAAGCAGGGATAGGAAATGAGCAACCAGTGATCCAGTGGACAAAGCAGATGCCAGTTGCAAATAAGTCGCAGATGGAGCGCATACTGGACAAAAGTGTGACCAAGAAGACCAGGCAGAAGCAATACTTTTAGTATTTGATCAAATGGATGGGCCATCTAGTTGAATATGCCAGCTGGGAGAATGAAGCGGAGATTCAGAGGCATGGACAGACCATACGCGAACTCATGGACAAGAGCCCATGAAAATTTTCAAGCGAGGGAGTATGATGCAGGAGCATCTCAAGTGACACAGCGCGGAGACAATGGATAGCTGGAAAAGCACCCAACACAAATTTTGAAATATCTTGAACCATTAATGAAACATCAAGTGGAGGCGCACTTGTAAAATGTAAATGGACCTTGAGCGATTTTCTCTCGTCCTTAGTAGATAGAAGGCATTTATGGTAGTTAATGCAAGTAGGTAGAATTGAATGTGTAGATTTGACAGTTTTAGAGCGCAAGAGGGAAACGGGATATAGATACCCTCATTGTGTATTGTATGATTATTCTGGAGATCATAGAAGAGACATGGAGAGAGCTGTGTAGAGGACTCCATGTAAAGAAGTTCTGAATTAATACAAGAAAGTTGTGATTCAGACTCATGGTGTTCATATATTCTCTGTGTATGCATCTTTGAATGTTATGCTCAAGAATGTTTTACTCTTTCTGTCATGCAATTTCTTTTATGCTATGTATGAATGATTTCTTGTTGAATGTTTGAAATCTGAGAGGAAAGGGAAAAGGAATGAGTTTCAATTGTTTCTCTATCTGAGCAAGAGTTCTTGCAAGGAGTGCAGTTGAATTGTCCGCAAGGAGTGCGTCGACAAGGTGTTCAGAGGTTTATCTCTGAAAGCTCGAGAGAGATAGCTTTTGTTCTCATTCACACCAAAGGTGCAGTTGGGCATAGGAGCTGTGCAAGGAGTGCGTAGGCCAAGTAAAGTCTTAGAGTTTCAAAGCTGAGTGAAACACTAAGAGACTGTTGTTGTAGGTGTGCGCAGGGTCGAAGGGATTAAACACTTGGAAGTGTTTGAAGGTCACCGCAGGGAGTGCGAACAGGGGTTTTTCTAAAAGACTCAAAGTTGGGGAAAGCGCAGAAGGATTTAGAACTTCGAAGGAGTCAAAGGAAGGCAGAAGCCAAGTGACTTGAAAGTTGTAAGAAGGCATAGCGATGTCGGACCACAGGAGGACGAGTTCTTAGAGGAAAAGAACGGATGGCAGGAATTCTCTGAAGAGAATTCCTGAAGTCCCATGAGATGTCAGATCTCATGAAGGAGCAAGGGAGTTACCGTGAGTATCCCTAAAGGTTCTAATCTCAAGAGGAGTAGGACTGTAGATCCAAGCCACAAGGGTCGTTGGATTTACACGTGGATTTATATATTGGGGTTTCATAGGTTGAAGTCCCGTAAACTTTGCAATGGGAATCGTGAAATCACGAAACGTGAAGTCCCGAAAACCAAAAGGATTGTGTGGGCCATAGAGGAGTCAGCGAGTGGACAGGTGGCGCACTCTCAACAAGAAGTAAATTCAGTTGACCGTTTCATGGATTCATGGGGTGAAGTCCCGAAACAATTTCCTTAAGATTCATGATATCGCGAAGTCCGAAGTCCCAATGGAGTAAAGGGGCGTTGAAAGGTCAACCTCACGGACGCATCGGTATTTCAGAAAATCAGGTTTTGGAAATCGCGGGAACAAGTTTCTTGACCAACGGATTGGTGATAGTGTGGAGTCCGATATCCCGAAGTACAAGGGGGGGAAAATTCTTGAAGTCGATTTTGGGTGCAGATTTCCCGAAAGGGAAATAGAAGAGCCATTTATGAAAGCTCTTCGGGCCAGTGTAAGGGGAAAGATCCTGTTGACGTGGAGCTTCCGACCTGAGGGTTGAGGAAGGGGCGTGCGTCATCAAGACTCATCTTAGATGATGTGTGATAATGTAACAACCTCCTCGTTATGACAACCACTCAGATAACATGTACAATTTTTTTTTGTTTAAGGTGTGTGCGCGCGTGTAGAAAGGAAACAAACACACTTGAATCTATGTCGCCACCCGATGACTAACAAGACACAACCACGAAGATCAGAACAAAAGACATAAGGTGCACACTAAGTAACTGCAAGCCTTAAACGACCATAGACATAAGGAAGAATCCATAATAGTAGATTTCACTATTTCTGCACAGGAAAGCAGGGCGTTTAATATTAGTCCTCTACTCCGGAGAGAGAGAAGGTCAGATAGAATCCTGGCTGACTTCTTAGGCAGAAACTAGTAATATCCATCAAGTGTGTCGCAAGAGTGGAAACCCTGCCTTTAAAGGGCCCGAGACTCTTGATACGACACTGGATTCTTTACACAGAAAACAATCACACACCCAGACTTATATACAGAGTGACTAGCTTTATTTAAGACAAGGTATTTTCTACGACTCAAATGGTATTAATTGTAGACCCAATGCTCCATTTAAATTCCATTAATAAAAAAGAATACCCGCCGCAACTTTAGAATAAAGTAATTTAAGTAATTGCAATTTCCCAAGTACGAATCGTAGTAATTTATGATACTTGGTTCAAGGAACTTACGTCTTAAGTGTCAACAAATAACAGTAAAGATTCAATAGCATTACAATAAAATAACACTGTCATTTATTTTAATTTTCCCTTAACTTTGCATGTAGAATAACAATAATTTGCATATCATGTTATCAAACACTAACATTATATTCTTATTTATGTTGCCCTAAAATATTACCTTTATATATTGCAAGACAATATATTACAGTGGCAATACCGTCACCCATGACCATACCAATTATGTTACCATTATTAATAAAATTCCATAGCAGTACAATAAGACAACAATAACTTTACAGCATATGGCCATAACAATGCAGATAAAATGACATTTTAAAATTCATTCTATGTTATCTAATACAAACTTTGCATTTTACTACTAGAATAAAATAAGTCAATTTATCCAACTTAAAGCTTTTATAAAAAGAAAACTAGTTAACAAGAAGTTTTTCGTCTATCAAATTTCCTTTTTAAAATAAAAAGGGACGAGCTACCTTCAAAAATTTCTATCAGCACACTTCTAGAACTCACATGAATAAATAAAATATTCCTCTAATAATAACCTATCATTTCGAAATCTAAGGCGTAGATTTCCTTGAAAACATAACCATAGACTTGTTAGTGTGGGGATTAGTGACTGGTTAAATCGAGATTTTCAGAATATAATCATGACACTCGTTACAATGCTAAGTTAGTGCCGAGTTTATGTACGACCCGAAGACTAGTAAAAGGGTTAATACATCCACCATTATAACGATAAGGAAACCAACATCAATAGATTTCAGTTACTGTGGTCACTTGGATAAATAAAATTAGAAAAACTTGCCTCCCACACACTGAGATAGTGTGCTGTCATAATTCATCAAAATAACAATTTAAACTTCAAGGCAATTCACAAAAACTAAACTGCTATAAATCAACAACTTTCTGACAGTTCTGAGGGAGATTAAATTAATAAGGGGTTGCCATCCCTCTGCTCAAAAACCGTGAGTATTACAGCTGTCCCAACTACGACCCAAACGCTAGCCGAGATAAATCCGCCCAAAGGTCCAGACCAACAGTAATGAACAGGTTATAATGTAAAAGGAGCGCAGCCCACCAGCGCCCGTATTAGAATAATACACAGTCATAAATACAACGCCCGCAATGGGTACATGAACGCCATCCACAAGTTGGAAGGGATATTTAAAAAAAAAAAAACGCAGGGAGATGTTACAATAGCTTAATCAATTAAAACGCAGTAACTAAGCTAAACACAAAGATAGGCGGTTTTATTACAGATGAAGACGGTTAGTTGCTCAGTCCACTTAGCCCAAGCAACCAACTAAATGCTCTTCCGTCCAGTTTCCTTCTCGGACTAAATGACCCAGTCGTTGTTGAACTAGGAACCAACAATCGGAGTTAGGGACGAGGATAAGAGAAGGACTACTATGACCACCTGTGAACAAGAGACTGATATTCAACGCTGGAAAGGTTATGATAGAATGCAGAGCAATTAAAAGCATGAATCTTTATGAAATTCGCCAGGCAACCAATGTATTCACACGACAGTGAGGTTCTTGGGAAAATCCACATTCAAGGTAAAGGAGAGGAAAGAGATCGTTGTCCAGAGAAACAATACTCCAAAGGCCAATCGTTATCATTATGCAATAAAATTGGCGAGACCCATAATCGTTGCCTAAATTAACCACTGCCAAATCACTAGCCCTGGATTCATAGATTGCCATTAAAGGTTCGTCAAGAAACAGGTAGGAAGCTGGGTCAACCCCCCAACTTGTATCAGGTGGAATTTCACAGGGATAACATAGGCAGTAAGGATATTGTCGAACGCAACCAGGAATGCTAGATCAACTGATCGAAGAAAAAGAATATATAAATACCAGAACGAAATGCCAGTACGAATGCTAGAGAAGAGTGTCGTTTTCAAAGTTTTAATTCCATATACTAATGAGAAACCCACAGCATGCAAACGAATTCAATAAAGCCAAAATGAAAAATGTCAGACGCCCATTCAGAACGGATCCCCAAAATTCATAGTTTACTTCCAGAATATAAACCACGGTGTCTCTGTAAACCCAGACAGATCGAAATCCCAACAGGTCGAGTTTGAAGTTTTAGATAGAATTGGCAGAGGTAAAAATCTAGATCTCTGATGCAGACGAATTCGTTGTTAAAAGGCCCACAGATATAAGCAAACAAGACACAGAAAAGAAAAAGAAAAAGAAAACGCAGAGATACAAGAACCCGCCCGTTTGCAGAGTTGAAGACCATTAACAAAAGAGGAATCAGACAAGAACAAGCTCGCTGGTAATATTAACAAAGGCGCATGTCTGGTGGTGTAAACCCTTCATACAATCGATAGTTTTGCAGAGATTAAGACCATTAAAAAAGATAAATCAGGATCTTCGGCCAGCGTTGGATAAACATTAACATTACCAATCATCGAAGGAAACGGAAGATGCAACAAATGTTATCTAATATTTTAACTCCAGATTACTTTTCCAATACCAAGCAGATCTACATCATAAATCCCAGTTGCATTCTATTCTACCAAAGTACAATCATACCGTTGCCTCAATGCCGTCCCCGAGTGTTGTCCGTGCACTCCGTCCCACTCCTGCTTTCTGACCATCAAGACTACAATGGTACCTCCCAGCCAATCGCTAGGGGTACTCTGCTTCCCCCTTAGCCCCCCGAGCCGCAAAGGGGCCACACAAATCCAGAAGGTATGCCTAGCTTCCCAGCTCGCCTCACAAGGCTGAGCTACCACTCCAATACAAGATGAGAAAATCCCAACTCCTCACAAGCAATCAATCCAGTCCAAATTCGGCAGCATAACGTTAGGCTCCAAAAAAAAACCCCCTTTCTTCCTCCTCTTCCCTTTCTTTTATAGAGTTTTGCGACCCACCCTTGCCCTGAATCACAATTTATTTAAGTTTTAATGAAAACCCTCTAAAAATTCTCTGTCTTACAAGTGTCACTCATCCCCCACGTTTCTCTAAAATTATTTTCTTTAATTTATTAAAAGGCTCATTTCCCTATTTTTATTAATCCCTTCTCTTTTTTTTTTTTTTTTTTTTAAAACCCAAAAAGGTAATGTGTTAATTATTCTTTTCATTTTATTTTTAAATTCATAACTTTTTATACTCCCGCACGTTAAATAATTTTATTACTTATTACTTGTCTATGTTTCCTTTATTACTTAGTTTCCCTATTTTGATTAATCCCTTCCTTCTTTTTTTTAAAACCAAAAAGGTAAATGCACTAGATAATCTTTTCATTTATTATTTATTTAATATCTTTTGTTCTTTCACAAGTTAGGAATTAATTTCTTCTTTGTAAAATTTTAAAACCATTAGTTTTAATTTAAATCTTACCCTCGTCATCACCCCAAGAATTTTATGAAGNCTTTGTAAAATTTTAAAACCATTAGTTTTAATTTAAATCTTACCCTCGTCATCACCCCAAGAATTTTATGAAGACCCAACTATTACTTAGGTGGGTTTTTGTTTAAATTGTTATTTTTATTCCAGGGTCTGTTCTTAAGGTTAAACTAAAATTTTACCCTAAAAGTTTTAGACTTAGTACTTAGATTCTGAACTGGCCGACATTGGGTTAGGGAAGTGGTTTAAGGATTTCTTAAGGTGTTATTATCTTAGGGATATTTAGGTTTGTTTCCTTCATCAACATCAATGCGACGTGCCCTTCAGGATGCACCACGTGCTCCAAGGGTGCCACTCGCCTCGTTCGTTTCCTTTGCGCGACATGCCCTTCAAGATGCACCATGTGCTCCAAGGGTGCCACTCGCCAACTTGACTGATTGGTAGACATCTATAACCCGTGGAGTCAACACTCTGCCAGGTGAACTTGTGGGAGACTAAGGGCTCTAATAAATAAGCCCCCGCCTTATTGTGCGCCCCTTAGAATCATCGTGAACGACTATCGCATTCTTCCCTCACGGCATCGTGGATCCTCTCGAACTAGGTAATCGTTAACCTACAGTTCGAGCCACGACGGGAGTGCTAGTAGGCCGTGGCAGGGATGTTGTCCACGCCTCTCCCTCAACCTCTATGGAAATCGTGTGTGGCCCCTTTACTCCATATGTGAGTCTAGTCGGCAAGCTATCGTCAACCTACATCATCAACAATCGTTTCAGAACATGTCAACATCATATCATCAAATCAATGAAATATCACAGTAAATAAATCAACCCAAATAGCACACTCCCTGACTCAATCTGGATTCCAAGGGGTTCCACTGATGCCTCTGCCTCATCAAGGTCCAAAACCCTGCACACTCAATACAACCGAGTCAATAGCACCTGTCTACATCAAATAGTAAAACCTCATGTCGTCTACCATAACGCATCATAATCAAGTATAAATGTTTTAACATTAGAAAATTCCAGATCACTTGTGAGCAAGTGTCCTCAAATAATAAGTTTTCTCAGTGCGCCAGAGCGGGATGTTACAGATAATTGTTATTGTAAGCAAACTCAACTAAGTGCAAGTACTCCTCCCACTTAGTTAGTTTTTTTCTTATGTACATTCACAACATTTATTCAATAATTTGATTTGTTCATTCTATTTTCCGATTTGTTTTTGGATGGTAGCCTATAATGAAATTCAGTTTAGTATCCAAACCTGCAAACAATTCTTTCCAGAAATTTGACATCAATTTGACATCTCTATCGAAAGTCACCATCTTAGGAATTCCATGCAATCTAAATATTTCTTTCAAAAAATTTCAACAATATTAATCGCTTTGTAAGTAGATTTTACAGGTATAAAATGTGCATATTTGTTTAGTTTATCAATCACTACCATAATTGAGTCAGTTTGTCTTTGAGTCTTAGGAAAAATTGTGATGAATCCATCAAGATAATTTCTCATTTCCGTTCTGGTATAGGAAGAGGTTGTAACATACCTTATGGATGTTTATGTTCGGCCTTTACTTGTTGACAATCTAAACATTTAGACAAATAATAATTTGTTTCATTCTTCATGTTATCCCAATAAAATAGTTTTCTTAAGGTTGTTATCGTTTTCTAGTATCCTCGGTGACCAGACTACGGATTTTTGTGTAGTTCATCAAGAATTGTTTTCTTTAAATCAACAGAGTTACGTACATACAAACGGTTCTTGAACCTTAACAATCCATTTTTATCAATACTCATATTTGTTTTGTTTAGTTTTTTTTTGGATTTCCTTGCAATTTTATTGTTGTTTTGATGTAATCTTTGTCATCATTGCTTCCATATTTTATTCTTTGCTCAATATCTTTTTTTTCTTTTTTGATATTTACTTCATAGACTTCACTAGTCCTCCGACTTAGTGCATCTACAACTTTGTTTTCCTTACATTTGATGTGTCGTAACTCAAAATTGAACTTAGTTAGAAAGGAAAACCGTCTTTCTTGTAAACCATCTTTCTTGGCTTGGATTGAGATCTAGTTAACTGAACAAATACTTTAGACAACTGTTGTCGGTTAGTAACATAACTTTTCTTCCTATTAAATAATGTCCCCACATTTTTAATGCATGAATTACGGTTGTGAATTGTAGATACTGATTCACATAATTTTGTTCATGTTCTTTTAGTTTACGTGATTCATAACAGATGGCATGTCCATTTTGTGTTAGCAAAACTCCTAATCCCTCTTTGCTTTCATCCACACAAACTGTAAAATCATTATCTGTATATGTTACCTTTAGGATAGGTGTTTTAGTTAACATTCTTTTTAGTTTATCAAAGTTGTCCTGACACTTTTGCGAGCAATTAAATTTTATTCCCTTTTTTTGCTTACCTTTCTGTATGTGACCTCGTCTTTATCCCCTGTGATAGAAGGGGGTTTCCGATGAATTTAACGTTTACTGGAATTTTTACACTCCCTAGCATATACCCGTATGTTTGTTTTATAACCTTGAAGAGTTTCCTCTCCAACCTAAATCAAGGCTCTAGCCTAAACTAGTTGATGGACCCTACAAACATAAAGTCTAATTGATTTTAATTAAGCGCTAATTTTTAGTGGCTTGTGTTAATTCAAGGAAACGGAAATGAAACTCGAGGTGTATTTTAAGAGACAAAAGAGAAGAACTGTAAACGAAACTGAAAGAAAAATAAATTCTTTTGACAAATAAAGATTTGTAAATTTAAACCCTTTAACCAACTTTTTCTAAGATCTTTTAAGAGAAAAACCCAAAACTAAATTTTGCTCGACTATGAGCTACTTAAATTTCTTAGTATTCAGCAAAGAACTTAAAGAAAATAACTATTTCTCGTGATAAGTAAAGAAAACTAACCTAACTACTTAACCAAACAAAGAAATGAAATATTTTTTTACTTTTATGCTTCAAAATAAGAAACTCGAAATAACTTCTTTTTCTTTTCTTCTAAAGCAGGTAAAAGGGAAAAAGTGAAGACACGACAAGACCAAAAACTGACTTTTGTTCTACTGCAGATCGCACAGAGTCATTGACAATACTAAATAGGCTCATCGGAAGAAACTCACAAACTTGTCTCAAACCCTTTCAAAGAAAACACAAGCAATATTTTTAAAATAAATAAGAAAACTGACGTTAAACCTAGGCTAAAGACTATAACTGCAAAGACCAATACTAAATCAAGAAACCTCTCAGAAGTCAGAATTCAATGAGGGAAGAGGTTGACTGTGCCTTCTTAAGGAAAAAGCTTCTTGACACAGACACACTACTAACAATTAAGCAACATGCGTATGTACGTGAGCTGTCCAAAGGTAGGGTGTGTATCTACATATGCAGACCCACTATAGGCCGCATACACCTATGTAACTTCTCAAAAAATAAAACTAACAGTCAGGCTAACAAGATAGGGAGTACTGGTATGGAAAACCAAAATTCCTTAAAGACTCAACAACTTACAGAATATCAAAACAGGTAATCAATCCAATTAAAACACCCATAAACTATCCCCTAAAACCCTAGAGGTTTCCCGAGTATGGTCATCAGTTCTACTATAGCAGGAAAATCCCCCTATGGACTACACTATGGTTCAACATGTAGGTAGATATAACTGTCTAAAAGTCTCCTACTCTTTAGACTACTCCGAACATACCCCACATTCATACAATAAATACAAAGTAAAAATATCTGGTAACTCTACCTTAAATTCCACGTCCGGTGTCGATCCTTCCACGTTCGATTGCTCCTCGAATACAAGTCTCCTCCCAAGGCTAAATTGCATTCACAAAAAGACAAACAAGAAACTACGAACATGTATCTCATATATGAATTAGTGGGTTAGATGTCAATATAAAACATAAATCAAAGATAAATATTGAACACATCATATTGCGGGATAGAAAAAGTATTCTTTTTATGAATATGACAAAGTTTACATACAATGAGATCGACGACTACTCCTCAAATTTAGTCTAGGATCCTCTTCACCAACATCCAACTGCACTTCCACGTATCTTTCTCCTCTCACACTTCTCTCTAGGGAAATGGCATAGGCTTATATTGGAGGGAAAAGGCAAGAATGGGCAATTCTAGCACAAAACTCACAAAGTGGCTGCAAATTCTTGGGGAAAGGAGGGGATGTGAAATGGGAAAAGTTTCATTGTTCGTATGCTTCTCTCAGGAATGAGACCCCAACAACTCCTTTTATATGACAAAAGGATGGTTATTTGGTTGGGTGATGGGCTATAGCCAGTGGGATAGTTGGAAAACTACGCAATAGCCTGTAATCTCAACGAATTCCTTGAAACTTTTTAATTTTTGCAACATTTGTGGGTATACGCGGGCTGTAATGGTGAAACTAGCATACGTACATGAGTTATAGTGGTGCAACAAGCATGTGTACACAGGAAGTAGTTGTGGAGGGAAGGTACACATTCAAAAATATAGTTTTTAAGAAGAGTTGTTGAGTGATGGCTTGGAAAAAATAGTCAGTAAGAGGGTCAAATGCCAGGTATGCTTGTATGGTACAATTTAGGGTTATAACAATGATTCGGGAAAATCCTTCGATAAATATTTGGTAATAATCGATAATTCCCATAAATTATATGATGTTTGTTACATCCTTAGGGATAGGCCATTCCATAATTCATTTTACATTTTCTAGATCAACTACAATACCATCTTCGGATATTACGTGTCCTAAGTATTGTATATTTCTTTGGTAGAAGTCGCACTTATCAAACTTAGCATACAACTTATGTTCTCTTAAAATATGCAATACTATTTTCATATGTTCTTCATGTTCTTCTTCTGTTTTGGAGTAAACTAGAATGTCATCGATAGAAACCAACAAAAAATTATCGAGATGTTGGTTGAATATACTATTCATCAAGCACATAAAGGTTGTTGGTGCATTAGTAAGCCCGAACAAAATTCCGAAAAACTCATAGTGTCCATAACATGTTCTAAATGTTGTTTTATTTATATCTTCCTCCTTTATTCTGACTTGGTGATAAACATACCTTAAATCTGGCTTAGAAAATAACTTTTCTCCTCCAACCTGGTCAAAGAGATCATTAATTCTAGTTAAGGGATACTTAATTTTAATTTTCATTTTGTTCATTCATCGATAGTCAATACACAGTCTCAAAATCCCATCTTTCTTCTTAACAAATAAAACAGGTGCTCTCCAAGGTGAAACAATTGGTTTGACATGTTCCTTATCTAACAGTTCTTGTTCCTAAATTTCCAGGTCTGTTAATTCAGGTAGACTCATTTTATAATGTTCCTTGGATACTGGGGCAGATCTAGTTAGTAGATCGATAGATAAATCTATTTCTCTCCTTGGACATAGATTCGGTATTTCATCTACAAATAAATTTCTTAACCCACATAGAATTTGTAACGATCATCCACGTTTCGACGACAAACCTCTTAAAACAAGTGCAATTTTTTTTTTTTTTGTGTGTGCATGTGTACAAGGGTAACAAGACATTATACTCTGTGTCGCCACATGACAACGAATCATGATGCATACAACTGTGATATCAACATAAAGATCCAAGACAGATATCAACATCTGCCAGCAATGAACAACAATCAACCGACAATTATAAGACTGACTACTCGCCCATCCTACCCTGTAATTGTTACAACCTCCAAGACACATAAGCAATGCTCAAGCCTAGGTTCCCATCGATTTTAACCATTTAAGGTCTCAGGGCTGGTGACTGTTCTGAGGAACATGGAGGTGTCTACATCCTGCCTGACACAATAATACCAAGCCTACTAAGCCAATGATAAAAACATAACCATCACGATCGCAGTTCACAAGGTTATCTACATAAAGGCAATTTACGATAGTGAATCATTAATAACTCATTAAATTACTCATTACAGTATTGCATGGGAGGTGTACTTTTAATTCAAATTTCAAGACGATGGCAATCAATAAAGCAAGTAAGGTAATTAACACATCTTATTCCAACCTTCATTACAATCCCTGCAATGCATGTCTAAAGTGCATAATATCATTAACGCACTATCTAAATTAGTCTTGAAAATATTTCACTTCGTAATTCTAAATTACCAGTGACAACAGGGCATCATCTAATTTGTCATTTAAAGAACATTACTAAGGAAGTCTAAAATTCAACTGGATTAATAATTAAAGTAAAAGTAATCATCAATCAAAATCTAACTAGTCCGTCAACCAACCATTTGCATGTCATTATAATTCAAGTATCTAAATTGGAATTGAAACAAGCATATACTCAACACCCATAAGGATGACAAGTCAGGTTAGTAAAATAAGAATTTGTGCTAGCTAAAAAGACATTCTCTTTTGTAAAGCATCACTCCTTCCACATCACCCTTTATTATTTACATGGATTATTTTATTTGCTTCCCAATTTCATACAACCACATTCAATAATACCAAAATGAGATAGACACTGGACTTTTACCCAATTTAAAATACATTCGTTGCTTTTCCAATCAAATCTTATCAAGTTGTTGAATGTACTACGAATATCATTTACTTATTTATTTTGGGCTATGCTACATGGTTTTATGCCTAGTTAAGGAATTGATAACACAAAGTACTATTCTAATCATTTCCAATGATTTGATTATTATTGGATACTTTTACAATTGGTGAACAGGGTATTTTATGATTAGACTGAGGTTGAGTAGTTGATAATCTACACAAGAGCACAAGGATTTCAGGAGCATCTCACTGTCTAAGGATTTATTCTTAATTATATAAAACACATATTAATCCCCACCATTAACTATGCTAAAAGCAGATGTTATCTATAACAATTACATATCAATAACATAAAACGATGACCACATTAACATTAACATTACCAGGAATATTAGCATTAAGATAGGTTTAGGATACTTCATAAGTGTGAACTCCATGTTGAATACTAAAGGAATTAAAACTCCCTCAACTTATCACAACATTGAAATGATTTAAATTTGATAATAAAATATTTTTAATGTAGATATTGAAATATTTTAATTATGGTATAGATTAAAATATTTTTATTATTAATAATTTTTAAATACCATGTATTGACTCTACTTAAACATAAAATTAATCACAAATCTCCTTTAAACCAGACTGAAAACAATACCTCTTAACCCAATGAACGGATAAATTAATAGTTAATGTAAATAAATCAAAAGAATATTTAAAATTACATATCAATTTTATGTAAAATCACTAAAAATCAAATGATTATGATCAGGTGATAGTACTTCAAAAAGGTTATGTGGAGCGTATTTAAAGGTTGATCCCAACAATCAATTCCTAAAGACCTATGCCACAATGCTTCTAAATTTAAATTCTTATACAAGGATTTCCAAGAATATAATGAGTAAAATACAAGTAAAATATAAGTATGGGGTGACGGTGAATTGAAGTGGCACATTCTTTTTTCTGCTCATGGATATTCAACCCACAGTTTATAAAAAAAAACGCCCACAGTAATATATAAACACCTAGGGTAATATAAAAACGCCCACAGTAATATATAAACACCTAGGGTAATATAAAAACGCCCACAGTGATATGGAAACACCCACAGTGATATAAAAATGCCCACTATGATATTTAAATGCCCACAGTAATATAAAAATGCCCACGGTGATATAAAAACGCCCACAGTAATATAAAAATGCCCACGGCGATATTTAGACGCCCACAGTGATATATAAATGCCCACGGTAATATAAAAATGACCACGGTGATATGAAAATGCCCACAGTGATATGAACATGACCACGGTAATATAAAAATTCCCACAGTTATAAGAAAACGCCCACGGTGATATGAAAATGCCCACAGTGATATATAAACGCCCATTGTGATATTAAAATGCCAACAGTAATATTTAAACGCCCACAGTAATATAAAACACAGTCATAAAAATGCCCACAATGTGTACAGGAACGCAGTCAAAAACACAAGAGATTATGTGGTCGAAATCGCGTGGGTATCCTCCCCGATCGCAGACAAATACAAACAAAAAAAATGCAGAGAAAGGTGTTGAATCGAGTGGGTTTCCTCCACCGAAACGCATGGAAATGCAACAGAAAATCGCAGACCAACAAACATAAGGCACAGTTGTAGATCGCACAGAACCAAGGAAGGTCGGCAACGCTGAGGTCATAAAATCTCTTTTATCCAATACCAACATGCAACACCAGAGTAATAAGAATTATTATAATAACCATAACACAATTACAAATGCCGAAGAATAGAAAGGAAAACCAATCAATCTGACGAGAACCCATGCAGAGTTAAGCCAAGTAGTTTTCATCTCACAATCCAAGATAAAAATGATGATAACAATAAGAGAGGGCCAAGGTCCCAATACCTTCTATCATGCAAAATGAAAAACATATCATTGCCTGATCGCCTGCTCCGGGTGACTTCTACACGCTCCGTGCCACTCTCGCTCACCGATCGTCGAGACCTCACAGGTACCTCCCATCCAACACTAGGGGTACTCTGCTTCCCCCTTATCCCCCCAAGATGCAAAGGGGCTACACACTATCCATATGGTACGTCTAGCTCCCAAATCGCCTCGCAAGGCCGAGCTACCCCTCCTATTCGAGATGGGAAATCCCAACTCCCCACAAGTAAATCAATCAAGTCACTATTCTGGCAGCATAACGTTACGCTAACAACCAATCCCCCTTCTTCGTTCTCTTCCCTTTCTTTTATAGAGTTTTAGAACTTCCATCTTTCCCTAAATCTCATTAAATTTAAGTTTTAATAAAAATCTTCTAAAAAATCTCCTTCGTACAAGTGTCATCCATCCCCCACGTTTCTCCATTAACTATTTTCTTTAATTTATTAAATTGTCTTATTTCCCTCACCCACCTAGAGTTACTCCTATTTTTACTCCTAGGTGTCCCTAGATTCCCTTACAGGTTTTAAATACTTTCCCTAAAATGAAGTCGCTAATTTAGTTCAATTTAGAAGGTTCTTAATTGCAGATTCTTTACTAAGTTGACCTCTTTCTTTTTACCATAAGTTCCCCTATTTCCATTTTTATGCTACCTTATTCCCTAGTTTCCTAGTTTTTATATTTCCCTCTTTTACTTTTATTATTAATTTACTATCTTTTTAAACTATCAAAAGTTAAAATAAATTAATTTCTTCTTGACATTTTATATCCACTTTTTTTTATTTAAATTCTTACTCTCTTCATTTTACCCCCAAAACAATTATGAAGACAAAAACTATTACTTAAGTGGTTTTTAGTTTAAATTTTATTATTTTATTTTTATAAGGTATATTTTCTTAAGGGTTGACAAAATTTTACCCCTAGGGAAGTTTTAGACTTAGGACTTAGATTCTGAACTAGGTGACATTTTAGTTAGGGAAGTTGTTTTAAAATTTCTTAAAGTGTTGTCTGTCTTAGGGCCATCTAGGTTCCTCCCTCTATCATCATCAATGCGACGTGCCCTTCAGGACACACCACGTGCTCCAAGGGTACCACTCGCCTCTTTCGTTTCTTTTACGCGACGTGCCCTTCAAGATGCACCACGTGCTCCAAGGGTGCCACTCGCTTCTTGACTGATTGGTAGATATCAATAACCGCTGGAGTCAACACTCTACCAGGTGAACTTGTGGGAGACTAAGGGATTCTAAGGAATAAGGCCCCCACCTTATTGCGTGCCCTTTACAATCATCACGAGCGATTGTCGCAGTCTACCCTCGCAGCATCGTGGGTCCTCTTGAACTAGGTAATCATTAACCTACAGTTCGAGCCACTGTGGGAGTGCTAGTAGGCTGTGGCAGGGCTTTTGTCCACACCTCTCCCTCAACCTCTCTGGTATTCATGTGTGTGGCCCCTTTACTCCATATGTGAGTGTGGTCGGAAAGCTATCATCAACCTACATCATCAACAATCATGTTAAAACATGTCCACATCATATCATCTAATCAAATGTACTAAAATCAAAGTAAAACAATCAAACCCCAATAACACACTCCCTGACTTGATCCAAAGTATAAGGGGTTTCGTTGATGCCTCTGCATCCTCAAGGTCCAAAACCCTGAACACTCAGAAAAACTGAGTCAATAGCACCTGTCTATGTCAATGCAGTAAAACATCATGTCATCTATCATAACGCATCATAATCAAAGACAAAATGTTTTAATATCATAATAGTCTGGATCACTTGCGAGCAAGTGTCCTCAAAGAATAAGTTTTCTCAGTGTGCCAGAGCGGGATGTTACAGAATTAAAAGTCTTCTAAACTCGGTATTTTTTCTTCCATTAGTATATTAGTTACTTGTATGACATAAATTTGGCAACCTTTGTTCATACATTTCTTAAATTGAATCATTGATATTTTCCTAACAGAAACTGGTTTTCTGATTCCTTCTATTATTCTAACTATGTTATTTTCATCTTTATACACAAATGAATTTTCGTAACAATTTAATATCACTTTATGTTTTTCTAACTAGTCCATTCCTAGAATTATATCGTAAGACCCAAAAGGTAATATGTTCATATTTAACTTTGTACTTTGACCATCTATGATGAGTTCACAAACATAAATAAAATTTGTTACCTTTCTTTTGGTCCATGTTTCTAGGTATACTAACAAGGACTTAGCATGCTTTACCTTCTTTAACTTGTTCAATTCAACTAAAGATGGAGTAATATAATTCAGACTAGCTCATGGGTCAATTAGTATAGCAACATTGTGGGAATGAATTTTACCTTCAACTTCCACAATCATGGATTGATAATCTTCATGTCTGCCATCCAGAGCTGAATTGATTTTATGCACGCTTCTACCAATGTCTCCAATTTTTTAAGCCTCTTGAAGGTTATGGACTAAATTTCTCGATGTGGTATTTAAGAATGGGAAATTTATCCTCAGTTGAGGTTCTCCACACTCCCAACACTTCAATGGTTCTCTCGGAGTGTCAACAACTCTCTTGAATCCTATATTAACTCATTCATTTCCCCCTTGGGAATTCTTTGTATTAGAATTATAATCCTTCCTTTGGAAACCTTTCGTCATGTTACAGAAAGGGGTTGGTTGGAATCATTTTCTACCTTGATTCATTCTATCCCATTTCTTGTCTTTCCATGCCTTGGGGATTTCGTATCTGTATTTGTATTGATCATATCACATTCACCCCTTTCTAAAAACTTCATTTAAAGACTTAGGATTGTCAAATTCAATTATTTCATTGTACAACTATGGTAGAGAACTCAAGAACCCTTGTATATTTACTTTGTCCTCTTTGATGTATGGTACAAACCTCACCAGATCTAGAATTTTATTTATCACATTGTCCAAGGCCATTTTTCCTAGTCGCAGTTCGTAAAATTCCTTAGTTTTTATTTCTTAATAAGTTTCTGATAAGTACTCATTCTTGAAATACTTTTTGAATTCTAACCATTCCATTCATTTTTCTTTCAATCCCTTGCCTAGTTTCAAGTCTTGCCATGAGATACTAGCTTTTTCTTTTAAGTTGTAAATGGTCATTCTGACTTTCATAATACTAGAGTAGTTATAAATTTGGGAGTATTTCTTTATATCTAGTAACCATGCTTCAACCTTATCACCAATATTTGATTCTCCATCAAAGGTGGAAGGTTTATTTTCTTGAACTCACCTTCTAGGTGGTCCTCTTGTTTTTCTTTGTTTCTTGTATATGATTTGTTTTTTGTCATGTGTGCGTATTCAAAAGAAATATCCTCTTTTTTTGTTTTAGGACAAGAGTTCTTAGAGGAATTTTTGTTGATCTCTTCCTCTTTTTCATTGTCTTTTGGACTCTTCTTTGTTACTATACTGCATAACAACATTTCAATTATTTCTGACTGGTCTTCCTATTCTTTTTTCATCTTTTTGTTGTCTTCTTTAAATCCTTGTAATTTCACGATGAGGTTTCACATAATTTCCAATACTTGAGTGGATGAATTACCTTCAATTTTATGTTTTGGGTCTCTAGTAAGTTCTTGGTTTGGATTCTCTTCAGGTTTGTCTCCTTGTTCATTATGTCTTGATGTTTTTAGAATCAACAAATTGTTTTTATGTTTCTAATAATAAATATGTGTTAGATTTTCTTTCAGGGAAACAAAATAAAATTTTGGTGCTTCCATGAGGTCCAAGCGCTCTAACCTACAACTCTTATACCATATGTAATATACCCAAATTTCAAAAATAAAAAAAAATTATCTAGGAAAATTAAAGTCTATCATGTACAACAATTGTTTGTGACACAAGAATAAATATATATTAATCCACTAATTATTTATCTGGAAAGTGTATAATTCTCATTACTCACTCTAAAATGGTTGAAATAGATCTTAAGATCAAGACATTGTTTGTCGATAAGCTTCACCATGGCCTTGTTATTAGAATTAAAATTGTAACAATGATGTGTTAGTGGCTAGGCCTGTCAAGGTCCATAGCCTACACATAAGGCATGCAACCCATTTATATAAGTCTTAAACTATGTTTCTAAAACATGTAACGATATATTTTATAAAAATCAATACTTAAACATGAGATACACTTTATAAAACTCAAGACTTAAGCACTAGAGTATATGGGATTGAACCTAGGGGTATGAACCCACTGAGTCCAGAACCTATGCGCTAGGGGATTGTAATGTTCCATAGTGATATACCATGTTAAAAAAAAAATTATGATAAGAGCCATAATAGAGTCATGACCCTGTTCGTATACCACTAAATTCACATTACACATATAATTGTATGCTTTATGGAATTCATAAAACATTAAGGTTAGTATTTACCCAAATGGTATGAACCTAGTCTATGGAATTTAAGCTGGGTCATATCCATTAATGGTGTCAGGAAACCATTAGTCTCTAGGCCTGGCATTTCCAGGAAATCTCCACTATGATCTTGCCACTTAGGTTGGCTTCATATGGTGTAGTGAGGGTGGCGTACCTTCCTTTCTCCTCCATTATCGTGAGGCACAAGGTTCCATTTCCCTTTGTAGTTATTCCTTAGATTTTGTTACTTTGTTTTTTTCACCCTCGATGTTAGTTTTATGCGACTCTTTGGTAGCATGGTATCCATGGGGAATTTTGACGATTTTTCCATAGGTGTGGTGGCCATTGTTTCAGGTTTTTCTCTCAGATCTGTGTCGAATGGTAGAAAAGGGAGTTTATTTAGTTTCTCCACAGGCATGGGGGTCATTGTTTTTAAGTTTTTCTCTTGGCTTGTGCACGGTAAGTCCACTTACTCTATGTATCATATTCTACATACTCGTCGTTTCTATGCAATGGAATTATTTAGGTTTGAAGGAAAATTTTCTCTGTAATAATATGATTAGCCCAGTAGTTTGTTGTATAACACATTATTTGTATGTCAGAAGATCTATGTACCATGCCTTTATTTATATAAATACTTTCTCTATGCAATGTATTATTGTGTTGAAATGTGCTCTATACAATGCATTCTTTAAGTTATGCTTCCTATATCGTTTATCCAGCATTGAAGGGTTCTATGTATAGTGTGTTCCTTATGTCTCATTTTTAGTTATAATGAAATTTGTGTTGAAGGGTTCTTTGTACATGGGTTATTTCTTGATTTCTTTACTATCATATAATCCATGCTTGAGGTCATAGGTTAAAATTCCCTTATGCATTTCAATTCAGTGCTCTTATGCATTAGAGGCTTTCTCTTGGGGTAAGTTAATCATTTGGTTCGGGTCGCTGTGATTTTATTTTTAATGGCTACCGGTCTTCCAAAAACGAAACCCTTAACATTCCTCCCTCTATTTCTTGTGGTCAAAAACCCTAGTCCTTTGTAAGAAATTTGTTTGGTTTTGGGTCTGCGTAGAGGGCGTAACCAGACAGTTTCTTGTTTGCTAGCTTACTCGGTAAGGAAAGGATAACTTCCATTTTGATATATATCAGGCAAACTTGGGTGAAGACTTGTCTGAATAGTCCCATACCTCCACTCTTCCATTTGACCGAATCCTTCATTATATTTATGCTCTGTATAGAATACATTTTGTATAAAATTTACTCTGTAATTTAAGATTTAAGGAACCCTTGTTAGTTGAAAACTAGAATTGATTCTCCTTGTATAAAATTATATGTGTCTATTATAAAAATTGCCTCTGTCGAGAAACAAAATGCTCTGTCGCTGCTAGAACCCTATGTCCATTCAATAGTGGTCTATGTTGTTGGTTGTTTGATCAAATCCTCCCAGTGAAAGTAGATATCCTTACTGATTTAAAATTTATGATTTCCTCGATTCATTCCCAAGCTAGGTATGATACTTGCAACGCATTGTTATACCTTGTTAAGATTGAGGCCACACTTGCAGGCATTCCTCTTAATACGCTTTGAGAACCTTAAATTTAGGTGTCACTCAAAATCGCATCTTGCTTTAAATTATTGTTGAATTAATACATGCCGTAAGAATCAATTTCTTGTCAAAACCTAACTATGTATTATGCAAGTCGATCTTCGTTTATGTTAATAAATTATGTACAACATTGTTTGTCTCTTCGCATGGATTTTCCTTTGAAGTGATACTTGTGGAAATTTTAAATTCATTCTCTTGTATCTATTCTATGTTATAATCTCTCTCTTTAATTCTATAAGATTACAGGATACTAAGTTACCAAACTTTAGTTTAGAGTTTTTGTTTACTATTTTTATTTTCGCATTTACAATAATATCTCATATATGTCAAACAATGATGGGTCCCTTTTTATTGCGAGGGAACCCATTAGATGCATAACACACCCACTCCCCTTCTCGTGTCTTGGATTGATGACATCGCAAGGAAGCCAGGATGCTCCATTATGACATTGGAATCCAAGTTAAGTATAGTTGATTCTTTTATTTGGTGCATCTTTAATAATTTTGCACATTAGTGAGTTACTAATTCTTTTGTATGTTTTTTACAGGTTGGGATAACATCCAAGGCACTTGGATAAGTGCATGACCTTTCCATAAAAGGTATTTGGATTCCATATTCTTCCACCAGTCTTTGCGAGTATTCCCGAACAGTTTTATGTAGTCCTTTAAATTTCTGCTTCGACTAGATAGGGAGTTCTGGTGCTTAAGGAACTCAAAGTGTACATTTTTCTCTTTTATCTATTGATGGTAATAAATATGTATATCCATTGTTTTCAAATGACCTGTACTCTATTGTATGAAGTGTCTTTCTTTCATAATTGACAAAACATGTATTTGGATTGTTATTATTTTGTACGATAGAACAAAAAAAATATAATGTAGTTTTGTTTATGCTTATATATATATATATATATATTCATATATATAAACTAAATTGTTAATAACATACTACTACAACTATTTTACACAGTGGAAACCCAAATCAACTAATATGGCTATACAATTATTTTCAAACAGTTTTTGTTTCTAAATATAATAATGTAAGATATGGCGTTAGTTGTATAACATCAATAATAAAACATCATTAGCATAGAATCAAAAATTTAAATACACATCTGAAATACATATCTGAAAAAGTTTATGTTGGGAAACAAATGGAACAACCATGTTCCACCCAATTGTAGAACAAAACAACCACAATCACTTATCATGATCAACCCCTAACCTGACCATGAGTCCATAAGGGAGAACTAAATTATCATCCTTATCTATAGTCACCATCAATAAATCATAAAATGATTTGCGTCACACTACAAGTGTTCATAGTAACAAACAATTATCAATTCCTCAACATACTAAGCAGTGTCCTCCCTCACACATATGTTGTATATATTATTGTTCCTAGGTCTTTCCATTCCTTTTCCTCCTTGGGAAAATTCGCAACTTTAGAAGTCCCTCATTTTTATGGGATTCTAGTGGTCGAATTCAATTTCTTCCACTTGCAAAAATTATCTCTGAGGTAACTCAAACTTGTCCCCCACTCATGGAGTCATGCTGAGCTATTTTTAACCTCATTGTTCCATTTGTCTTCCAACATTTAATTTATTAGAATTTTGTCTCATACATGTGTCCAATATAATAGGACAGTTGGGCAAGTCAAATCGTTTCCCAACAATTATCAAAGAATTAATTGCATAATCCAAAATTTCAAATTCGTATTTTCCATAAATGGAAAATTATCTCCAAATCTGAATTTTCCAAAAACATAAATTTATTTCTAAATCCAACTTAGAATTTATTTTCTAAAATTTGAGGATATTACATACAATAACAATTACGAGAGTACCATTTAAATGACACCATTTCAGTTTCGTTACAAGTGACCATGTCAGACATTGTTGAGTTGGGATCGACTTAAGGATAGAGTCGTGTTGGGACTGGAAGTGATCAAGGAAATGGAAGAACAATTGTAATCGATAAGAAAAAGGATTAAAGAATCTTAGGATTGACAAAAGATTTAGGTGGATGTGAATCACATTGATCATAGTTATGAGGTAAGCGACAAAGTTTTCTTATGGGTAAAACCACATAAGAGTTCGATCTATTTTGGAAATGGTCCAAAATCTCTCTTAGATTTGTGGGACCTTTCGAAGTTGCTAAAAGGAAAGGGCCTATGGTTTATCAACTAGCCTTGTTTGTTTCTTTAAGGTGTATGCACAATGTATTTCATGTATATGTTATATGACATTATATTAGTGATTCATCACATCTTATTGACATGAGTTCCTTGTAGGTGTCAGAAGAGAGTGATCTCATGGTAGAGTGAATCAACAGTTTGGACCATTGCACTCGACAAATACATCGTCAAACAATCGATCAAGTCAAGGTTTAGAGGGACAACTATAGTCCACACTAAGTGACATGGGAGGACGCATATGAGATGCATCAATAGTTTCCTTATTTTCTTGATAGATTAAATATGTAGATCTATGTCATATACATTTCTTTACTTACATTTTTATAGTGTACAAAATTTGGGAAAATTTTTAAAACAAGAGGGGGTGTATGTAACATCTCATTCTACTCAACACACTTTTATTGACATATTATTTGAGGACATTGTTGGACACACCTACCACACTTAGAGGGGGGGGTGAATGAGTGTGGGGATCTTTTTCCCAAAACTTCCCTCTTACACAAAACTCATTAGTTAACATTTGAAATTTACTCATTACTCGTTGTTGTCATTAATAATCAGTTAGATGTGAATACATATCAACAACATATATCAACAATATATCATCAAAAAATCATCTCCACAAGGAACACAAGATGTATGTACAATTTTTCTTTTTATTATGGACTTCAATCCGGGGGTTTTTCAGCAACAACTGAATAGAGTACAACTCTATAAGAGCACCAGCTCTATATGAAAGACTCAGATTACATTCTCAGCACCAACTGAGATGAGGCAACAATCTTCAACAGATATCAATCTGTACCATAAACAAGAGCATCAACCATGCACCAACCTGTGCCAAACAACCTGTAATCAACTTGTACCATAAATAAGTGCATCCAACAATGTACCAAGTATATACAAATCATGTGTCAACTAGTCATAAAAAATTACTCATCAATATGTACCAATATCATCAACTATACACCTCATGTATGTGCCAACTCATCAACTGTTTGTCTTAACCATGACTAGTTTTGGATTAGTCAACAACCCTAACTTGAAATAATCATAACTTTGTACTTGTAATGAATAAAGATATGAAAATGATATACAATGTTCTTCAGTGCTTTTTATGTGATTCCTCTAGGTGGCACTACTTTTAACCTCTCATAAAATGCGTTATAGAAAAAATGGCGTACCTTGTTGAATTCAAGATTATTCTAGAGAGCAACCTTGTAGAGTGTGCCCCACATGGAATATTTTTTGAATCGATCGAAAACTCTTCCAGAGCATACTAAATACTGTAATATAACCAACACAATTTGTCTCACTAAATTTGGATATGTTATGAAGAATTTATGACGTTTTTACCCAAAACACCTCTTTTTGACTAGTTTCAGGACTCGTCACAAACCCTATTTTCCACGGAGTGTAACTCCCAAAATACAAAGACCCACAAGCTCATTTTTTATCCACAGAGACTTGGATATGTTTTCTCACTTGCATCGTAATTTTAGGATCTGAATCATTATATAAAAAAAGTTATAGTGATAATTGTGAGATGACCTGTAAATAACATACCTTAGAAAGCACCATCAACTTTTTTTATCCTTCCTTGCATTTCAACCTTCTTTTCTTCACTTTCCTCAGAATTTCAGCTTAGATATCCTTGGTTATCTCAGTCACCTATAGATATTCAATATGTTCAAGTGTTCCACACCAAAAATTCTCAAGAAGCTCTCCATCAATACTCCAAAAGATATTCTCACAAGAAGCTCTCCATTGATCCACAAAAATGATGATCTACAAGAGACAGTTTGACACAACCCGCACCCCTCATAGCACGGTCGCCTACACCAGGACCTTCTCTTCTCTCGGACCAAAGATTACAATACTCTTCTGTCTTCCTATCGGAAGATCTACCCACAGATTCTCCCTTACTCGATCCCCCTCTCTGCACTCGGAGGATCGGAACTTCGCGCCTTCGCGAGTTCGAATTTGAATCCTGGACTCTCGGATCTCCGAGACTCGAGATGTCAGTCAATCACTGACTTCCCTTACTACTCTATTGAAACTTCACTATATCGCAACTTCGCACTTCACGACGATCAACACTTACGGTTCCAACCGCCGATACGTGATGTGCCGAGATGCCGACCTCGCGATCTCGCTCTTTCACGTTCTCGCCGCTCACGAGACCAATCTCTTAGCCCTTAAACTCCCAAGACACGATATCTCGAGATCACCTGCCACATCCCCACTCTCATGGTCCCCGCGATCTACATAATTCCTCGGAACTTCACACCTCGCAATCTCCACGACCAAGTTTCAAATCTCTTCCACGCGAAACACCGATATGTCCAATCCACGAATAGAGTCACGCTCCTCATGATTCCGATCGACGCCCCTACTCTCCCGGACTTCGAACTTCTTCCGCCTGCACTGTAGACTTCACGTCCACTTTCCTCCTTACGCAATCCCCAAACAAGAAGTGTCTCTCCCCCGAGACTTGTCCGTCAACCTGCGTCTAGTCTATGCAACCTGCTCACGCACAAATTTTCTCCACTGTCCTTCGACAGCTTCGAAGACCTATCTCTTTTGAGCTTCCATGGCTTCAATTCCGTCAGGAAGAATCTCTTGCACGCACTCCTTGCGGCAAACTCTTCAACAACGCCTAAGTGTTGAAATCTTCTCGACTCTGCGTACACCTGAAAAAACAGTCTTTCACGTCCTTTTTCTCAGAATCACAACTCTGAGACTCCTTCTAGACTGCGCACACCTTGCACGGCTCCGGTGCCAAACATGCACTTCTGAGAACCTAGAAAAAAATCTTTCTCTAATTGAACCCTGCAGTCACGCACTCCTTGCGGACAAATTCAACTGCACTCCTTGCAGGAATTCTCTGGTTCAAGATAGCGAAACGATCGAAACTAATTCCCTATTCTCACAGACTTCATTTCAACCATGAAATCACATACACAACATATAAAAGAAAATGTATGGCAAGGAGCAAACACTCATGAGAATAATATCCTCAATACACAGAGACTAACACAACCATGAGATTGAATCAAAGCTCTTTTTATTAATTCAATGTCTGTACATGGAGGTTTTCATACACTTCTCTGTGTGCTCTTTTTTTTCTATTCTGAATGCTTCCTCTCCTTACAATGTACAAAGGAGGGTGTCTATATCCCGTTTCCCTCTCGAGCTCTACGCTATCAAATCTAGAATTAAATGTTCTATCTACTTTACATTAAATCTATTAAATGCCTCATCTACCTAAGGACGAGAGCTTAAAGGCTCAAGGTCCATTACAATACAAGTGCGCCGTCTCTTAAATGAACCATTTAAGATCACACAAAAAATTCAAAGTATTTCAAAATGTGTGTTGGCTTATCCAGTTGTTCTTCCGCTCCACGCTGGCTCGCATGATGCGTTGGTGATGCTCTTGCATCATACTCCCTGACTTGAAAAAATTTCATGGGCTCCTATCCATGAGCTCCTGCACGATCTGTCCATGCTTCTGGATCACTGCCTCAGTCTCCCAGCTAACATCCTCCACTTGGTGGTTCTTCCATTTAACTAGATACTCAAAATTCTTCTTTCTTTTGGTCCTCCTACCCACTCTTTTGTCTAGTAGCATTCCATCTGCGGATTTTCTGCAACTGGCAATTGCTTCATCCACTAGATCATTGGCTCCTCAGTTCCAGTGTCTGTTTCTCCAGCCCTGTATGGGTATAAGTCTACTATGTTAAATATCGTATATATTCCGATGCCATCCGACAACTCGATCTCATAAGCGTTTTCTCTTAATTTCTTCAGGACTCTGCATGGTCCGATTTTCTTCATTTTCAACTTATTATATGTTCCCCTTGGGAACCTTTCTTTCCTTAAGTGGGCCAGAACTAGATCACCAAATTCAAACTGAAGTTGTCTCCGATGTTGATCTGCCTTGCGCTTATACTCCTGATTTGATCTCATCAGTCGTTCCGTCACCTGACTGTGAAGTTCCTGCATTGCCTCAACAAACTCTTATGCACTAGCATTGCTAGTCGCAGTTTGTTCTGACTCCCTGAGTTCAGAAACTCCCCTCGGTTGTGTCCCATACACAATCTGAAATGGACTTTTTCCCATACTCTGATTCACAGAATCATTGTACGCAAACTCTGCCTATGGAAATACATTGTCCCAGCTGCTATGGTGCTCTGTCACTAAGCTTCTCAGCAAATCTCCCAGACTCTTGTTGACCACTTCTGTCTGTCCATCCGTCTGAGGATGATAAGCATAACTAAATGCCAGGTTAGTTCCTAGCTTCTTCCATAGCGTCCTCCAAAAATGACCTATGAATTTGGTATCCCTATCCGAAACTATGCTTTTCGGCAATCCATGAAGTCTAACAACCTCTTTGAAAAACAAGTTTGCGATGTGCGTCGCATTGCTGGTCTTCTGGCATGGAATGAAATGTGCCATCTTTGAAAACCTGTCCATGACCAGAAAGATAGAATCAACTCCTCTTTGCTTCCTCGGAAAACCCAATACAAAATCCATGCTTATCGCCTCCCATGGCCTCTCTGGTATGGGAAATGTCTTATAAAGACCTGCATTATGCTTTCTCCCTTTCTAATGCTGACAAATTCGACACCTGTCAACAAACCTTTTGACATATTCTCGCATGCCCAGCCAAAAATACGATTCGCTCAACTTCACGAATGTTTTGTCATGTCCAAAATGACCTGCTAATCCACCACTGTGCTTTTCCTTCAACAAGTTCTCCCTCATGGAGCAATTCGGAATACACAGCTGATTGCCTTTGAAGAGCAATCCTTTCTGGATCATATAATATATTCAAGGACTCCGATCTCTGAGAACTGGATTCTCAGCTACCTCATATGCTTCTGCAAAATCTGCATCACCTGCATACATGTCCTTAAGGTTTTCAAAACCCAAGGTTTTGACTCGAAACTCCTGCAGCAACAAACACTTCCTGCTCGACGTATCAACCACTTTGTTAGCAGTACCTGCAATATGCTTAATTACAAACGTAAAATTCTGCATATACTCTACCCATTTTGCATGTTTCTGATTCAACTTATCCTATTGACTCGCAAACTGCAATGCATGATTATCACTGTACAAAACAAATTCTTTTGGGATCAAGTAATGCCTCCACTTCTTCAGCGCCTGTATGATAGCATAAAATTCCTTATCATACGTGGGGTATTTTAGCTTCGCGTCATCCAACTTCTCGCTAAAATATGCTACTGGCCTGCCATCCTGACTCAAGACCACTCCTATGGCATACCCACTGGCGTCACATTTCACTTGAAACGTCTTCTGAAAATCTGGCAACACCAACACTGGTTGCTCTGTGATCTTCCGCTTCAATAGATTGAAGTTTTTCTTAGCCTCTGTTGTCCAATGAAAAGACTTATGTCACTTCTTCACTGTGTCCATCATCGCTCCGCTAATTCCACTGAAATTCCTGATGAATTTTCTATAGAAACTAGCCAACCCATGGAAACTTCTCACCTTGAAAACATTTCTCGATGATGGTCAATTCTTTATCACATCCACCTTCTCTGGATCCATCTTCAACTCATTCGCCGAAATAACAAAACCCAAATAAATGAGCTCTGTCTTCATGAACGAACATTTCTTCATGTTGATCAACAGCTTCTCCTGCTGTAGATTTCTCATCACAATGGCCAAATGTTTCAAATGTTCAGCCTTTGTCTTACTGAAGATCAATATATCATCCAGATATACGACTACAAATTTCTCGATGAATTCCCTCAGGACTTCATTCATCAGTCTCATGAATGTGCTTGGCGCGTTTGTCAAACCAAACGACATGACCAACCATTCGTACAAACCTTCATTTGTCTTGAATGTTGTCTTCCATTCATCACCTTCTCTCATGCGAATCTGGTGATATCCGCTTTTCAAATCAATTTTTGAAAAATAATTTTCCCCACTCAGGCAATCCATCAGATCATCCATTCTCGGTAGTGGAAATCTGTACCTGATGGTTATCTTGTTGATTTCTCTGGAGTCTGTACACATCCTCCAGCCTCCGTCTTTCTTCGGACTGAGTACTGTCGGTACAACACATGGACTCAAGCTTTCCCTGACTAATCCTTTGTCCATCAAATCTTGGACCTGCCTCTTGACCTCTTCATTCTCCTGCAGTGTCAACCTGTACGCGGCTTTATTTGGTAAACTTTATCCTGGTATGAGGTCTATGTGATGACTCACACTTCTTATCGGTGGCAACGAATGGGGTAATTTGTCCACTATGATGTCAACGAACTCTTCCAGCAGTTCCTGAACTTCAATTGGTAAATCATCCACTCTTGTGCTAGTCAGAACGATCCTCAGCTTTCTGACCACAAAGAACTGTGGATCTTCCCTTTTCTCCATCTCTATAAGGAGTTCCTTCCCACTCATGAGAAGTATTGTATTGCTTACTTCCGGCTTCACCTCTTTATCCTTTATCAGAAGTAACTTATTGGTTCTCCCATTCTTCTCCAGAGTATATGTGTTCATTCTTCCATCATGAACCACATTTCTGTCATATTGCCATGGTCTACCGAATAACAAATGACATACATCCATGAGAATAACATCACACAAGATCTTATCATTATATCCCCTTATTTTGAACTCAACCAAGCATTGTTTGGTAACACTCACCTGATGTCCTTTCTGTAGCCATGAAACTTTGTATGGACTCGGGTGATTAGTCATTTCCAGCTCTAATTTTCCACCATCTCGGCTGAAACGAGATTATCCGTGCTACCACTGTCCGCGATAACCTTGCATTTTTTGTCCTTGGTTGTGCACGCTGTTCTAAACAGTCTGGTCCTTTTCATTGAGCTCTTCACCTCCTTCTCAGGTGTCAAAAGGACTTTATGCATCCCAAGTGATCTTCCGCTGTCTGTATCTTCTGACTCAGCATCACGCCTCTGCGCTTCAGTGAAGTGAGCTTCTCCGATATCTTTCTTTTTATCTGGACACTCAAATGAGTTGTGCCCATTCTTCCCACATGTGAAATATGTGATTACTCCTCCTCTTCCTCTACCTCGACCTCTAGTACGAGGAAGAGTGTTTGCATCAGCATAATCCTCACGCTGATCATTCTACTGTCCTCTTTGTTCAACATATGGCTGTCTCTGCTGTGAGGTTCCACCTCTTTCAACCTTTCCCTGAGGTTTCTTCCATTCCTCCTTGGGCTTCTGGTTTTTCTCCTGGGAAACTGCCTTGCCTCTGGGCTGACTCCTGCCTCGCCCTCGTTGTTCTTTCTTTCGGCTCAACTTTTCTTCAGCTTTCAGAGCCATCTGGTATGCATATTCCACCATCCTGATGGTTAGCATGCTTAATTCATCCTGAATGTCATATCTCAGACCATTCAGGTATCTCGCCACCTTCTCATCATCTCTCTCCCGATGACCTGCTCTGATGTTCAGTCGGTAGAACTCCTCAGTGTATTCCTTGACTGTCATCAACTTTTGTCTCAGGTTCTGCATTCTCCTGATCAGAGTGATTTGATAATCCCTTGGGATGAACTTCACCTTCATCTTCGCGATCATTCGATCCCAGCTTCTGATCTTTTGCTTGCCTTTGCAGCGCCTATCAGCTTGTAGTTCGTCCCACCATAATGTTGCATGTCCTTTCAAGCACGTAACTGCATGCTTGAATTTCTTATCCTCTTCGATATCCTCATAGTCAAAGTAGGTGTCAAGAGCTCTTATCCAATCTAGTAGCTCCTCTGCATCCAGATTTCCCTCATAGACTGGAATGTCCATTTTCGTCTTCGCACCCATCCTTGCGATCGCTTTGATCAACCTCTCTATCGATGCGTCTTCTGCTATGACCTGTTCTTCATGTCCATCTTCTTCTTCGACCTCGGAATCACTAATATCCCCTGCACCAACTCCGCGTCTTTGTGTTGTTTCCATCTCCTCAAGCCTTGATCGAAGATCTCTCATCTGCCGCTCCATTTCTGGATTTCCTGCTGGTCTACCTCTTCTTCTCACCTCCCTATCTTCTGGGTCTGGTGATTGTCTTTCTCTTCTCGGTGGCATGATGTATCCTCTTCTCTGCTATAGAAAGCAAAGAAATCCCTGCTCTGATACCACAACTGACGAAACCCGCATCCCTCGTAGCACATTCGCCTACACCAGGACCTTCTCTTCTCTCAACCTGAAGAGTACAATACTCTTATGTCTTGCTATCGGAAGATCTACCCACAGATTCTCCCTTACTCGATCCCCCTCTATGGACTCGGAGGATCGAAACTTCGCACCTTCGCGAGTTCGAATTTGAATCCTGGACTCTCGGATCTCTCAGACCTGAGATGTCGGTCAATTATTGACTTCCCTTACTTCGCTATCAGAACTTCACTATATCGCGACTTCGCACTTCGCAACGATCAACACTTACGGTTCCAACCGCCGATACGCGATGTGCCGAGATGCCAACCTCACGATCTCACTCTTTCGTGTTCTCGCAACTCGCAAGACCAATCTCTTAGCCCTTCAACTCCCGAGACCCGATATCCCGAGATCACCTGCCACGTCCCCACTCTCGTGGTCCCCACGATCTACGGAATTCCTCAGAACTTCGCACCTCGCAATCTCCACGGCCACGTTTCAAATCTCTTCCACGCGAAACACTGATATGTCCAATCCACGAATAGAGTCACGCTCCTCATGATTGCGATCGATGCCCCTACTCTCCCGGACTTCGAACTTCTTCCGCCTGCACTGTGGACTTCACGTCCACTTTCCTCCTTACGCAATCTCCAAACAAGAAGTGTCTCTCCCCCGAGACTTGTCCGTCAACCTGCGTCTAGTCTATGCAACCTGCTCACGCACAACTTTTCCCCGCTGTCCTTCAACAACTTCGAAGACCTATCTCTTCTGAGCTTCCATGGCTTCAATTCCCTCAGGAAGAAGCTCTTGCACGCACTCCTTGCGGCAAACTCTTCAACAACGCCTAAGTGTTGAAATCTTCTCGACTCTGCGTACACCTGCAACAACAGTCTTTCACTTCCTTTTGCTCAGAATCGCAACTCAGAGACTCCTTCTAGCCTGCGCACACCTTGAACGGCTCCGGTGCCAAACCTGCACTTCTGAGAACTTAGAACAAAATCTTTCTCTAATTGAACCCTGCAGTCACGCACTCCTTGCAGACAAATTCAACTGCACTCCTTGCAGGAATTCTCTGGTTCAAAATAGAGAAACGATCGAAACTAATTCCCTGTTCTCACAGACTTCATTTCAACCATGAAATCACATACACAACATATAAAAGAAAATGTATGGCAAGGAGAAAAAACTCATGAGAATAATATCCTCAATACAAAGAGACTAACACAACCATGAGATTGAATCAAAGCTCTTTTTATTAATTCAATGTCTGTACATGGAGGTTTTCATACACTTCTTTGCGTGCTCTTTTTTTTCTATTCTGAATGCTTCCTCTCCTTATAATGTACAAAGGAGGGTGTCTATATCCCGTTTCCCTCTCGAGCTCTACGCTATCAAATCTAGAATTAAATGTTCTATCTACTTTACATTAAATCTATTAAATGCCTCATCTACCTAAGGACGAGAGCTTAAAGGCTCAAGGTCCATTACAATACAAGTGCGCTGTCTCTTAAATGAACCATTTAAGATCACGCAAAAAATTCAAAGTATTTCAAGATGTGTGTTGGCTTATCCAGCTGTTCTTCCGCTCCACGCTGGCTCGCATGATGCGTTGGCGATGCTCCTGCATCACAATTGCTATCTTATTTATACTTTCATCCTCTAGGTCACTTAACCCATTTCTAGGTCACTTAACCTATTTTCCTCATTTTAAGGTTAGCCACTTTCCAGAAATAGAAAGTTCTCCAATACTTTATCCTTTAAATATTCCTTTTGATTTTGTCACCTTACTTTATCATTTCTTGATTTTATCACTTCTCTTGATTATTTAAATAAACCACCTTGAATTTGTCACTTTAATTTATCATTTAAATAATATTAACCCATTTCTAGGTCACTTAACCTATTTTCCTTATTTTTAGGGTTAACCAGTTTCCATAAATATTCCTTCTTGATTTTGTCACCTTACTTTATCATTTC